>JAOVVI020013027.1:0-12008 GCA_028571085.2 Nepenthes alata | reverse complement strand
AATTTATTGAAAGATCATAATTATAAAATTTAATTTCAATAAAAAAAGATGCATGCAGTTGCCAATACTTTGAGCTAAAGGTCATCAGCCTGATAGCTCATATGATAATAAAGGAATGTGAGATACTTGATGGAATGAAGAATTGTAATATTTGTAACATTTGTATGTTGAAGTATAACCGGTAAATATGAAAAAGATTGAGTTTCAGGTGGACAATTCATATTTGATGAAAATTATTAAAGATTTAAACAATAAATTATAGGCAAACCTTAATATTTGGGCAAATAATTTTTTTTGTTATTGAAATCGTATTTGTGTGCCCAATGTCATAAATATAAAGAAAGAGATTTTGATTGAATCCCATAAAACTAAATATACCATTCATTTTAAAATTAACAAGACATATTAAGATATGAAACAAACTCTTTTGGTAAAGGAATATGAAGGATAAAATAACAACTTTCGTAGAAATATATTATAACTTTTTCTTATGTGCCAACATATCAATGCTTAACATCAGAAGCTTTTAGAATTTTTATAACTTTTTCCTATTCCTAATTGAAAATTGGAATATATTATGATGTGCTTTGTGTTAGGATTGTCTAGGATAACGAGAAATTTTGATTTTATTTGGTTAATTATGGACTGATTAATAAAATTGATACATTTTCTTTCGGTGAAGATTACATTTTTGAGAGACCGTTTGACACAACTTTATATTTATAAAACTATGAGGATGTTGGGATTCAAATTTTTATACTTTCAAATCAGGATTCAAAATTTATATCAAAAGTTTAGAAAAAATTGCCTAGAGAATTGGGTAAAAATTTTGAATTCAGCACATTATTTCACTCATAAATAGATAGACAATCAAAAAATACGATACAAATTTCAAAAGATATGTTTAGAACATCTATTTTAGAGATAAAAGGTAAATAGGATAATTGTTTACCCTTAGCTGAATATATATATATATATATATATATAATAATAGTCATCAACTGAGTATTTGGGTAGCTCTATTTGAGGCACTGGTTGGAGATATCGATCTTCTATCAATTGAGAAGAAATTGATGATAGTAAGCTTCGATATAACTAAAAAGATAGATATCAAATAAGATTGAATTAATTCAAAATCATCTGATAATTACACAAAGTCAATAGAAAAACTATACTAATCGCAAGAGATTTGAATTGAGTTTTGAGATGGGGAATCATATATTTTTAAATGTGTCTTTGAAGAATGGCATTTTAAGATTTGGGATGAAAGGAAAATAAAAATTAAAATTTATGGGGTAAATTAAAATTTTACAATGAGTCGATGATATAATTTATGAATTAGACTTACCATTCAATTTGTACAATTACCACGATGTTATATATTTTGATATTTTGAAAGTATGATTCGAATCATTCGTACATCCTAGATTATGAACCACTTTAGTTTGATGAGAATTTGATGTATGTCAATGTTTTGGTTTAGATTTTGGGAATACAATATCAAATTTTACGTATTAATGTAATTTTGTTGGTCAAAATATTTTAAAAGAATCATTTATTTGATGAAGCAATTTTAGACTGCAATAATGAGGTTTGGGAGAAGCATTTATATATATATATTTTAATAAAATATGTACATTTTGATAATAAAACTTTATAAAAAAAAAAGAGTTATAGCACCCGATTTTCCATTCGTGTTTATTATGTCATAACTTTTATATATTTGATTAATATAAAATATAATTGCATAATAAAAATTTTAAAAAATAATTTAAGAATTTAAATCAACGCTTTATTGGAACAAATACAGTGTATATTTTCATTTTCAATAGAAGCTTTACACTTCTAGGTTTCCTAATGGCAGATTCATACATGTCTTAGGTAATTTAGATAGAGTAATCTACACCTCTCGAACAGGCCTGTCACCTTGGGAGTTGAAGCCGTCTGAATCACCAATCAAAGTAGGTCAACTATCCACCTGCAACACGCCGCTGCAGCAGGCTTACGTGAGTGAGAAAGTCAACGCCTAGGCTCCAGCGTCCTCGTCCATGTCACCCTCTCGGATATGATGCCTTTGAGTAGTCCTCGTCCAATTCAGCCTCTTGGACAAGATGCCACTGATAGTCATCGTCCAATTCTTCCAGCAACCTCGAGGACGGACATTCCATAATTTCTCCAAACTTTCGCATCCATTTGTCTCCACAAGTCCGCGGACACAAACACCACAAGAGAATGACCCCAACAAAATGGTGACCACATCCCCATTCGCAGATTGGGGAGGAAAAAATTTAAGTTGAGCACAAAGACTAATACCTAAGTTCTGAACAATAACTGTCCAGGAGGATAGGGGAGTAGTCTGAACCTCGTCAGATGTTAATTGCGAAGAGGCAGAATCAGTAGCAAGAGCAGTCGTTGCAACATTAGACGGAGGCTCTGGCACCGAATCCTCCAATAACCCCTTTTGTGACATAATCCTTCGCCTGTTGGCCTTAACATCAGACCGAGCAGGGGAATATGCATTCCGCACCAACAGGAGTCTATTGTGTTGTTCCAGTAGCTTCAAACTCTCGAGGATGGATGTATTTGGAACATGAGAATGAAACAAATCATTCCTCTACAACGGAGGAAAAGATTGATAAGTTTGGGCTACAGTATTAGCAGAATCCAACCACGAAGATGAAGCAATGGAAAAAAGAGGGGGAGAAGAAGACCGAGGAGGCTCGGGCGGAGACCCCAGGGGACTAGCCATGGTCGGTACCGTTGAAGACACAAGCAGTCTCAACCTTAAAACCCGCCTTCGCAGATTTGAAAACAAGAGAGAAGGGAGAGCTTCTCTCTCTACACGCCATGCAGTGAATCTCTTGCTTCCAATTTTTATAACCCAGTCAATATAATAAATCTTGATTTAAAATTTTTAAACCGATAAAAATCTCAAATTTCACATATTTTAATTTTAGTAATTCTCCCAAATGTCAGATTTTTTTTACATCCTATGACCTTGATTAATTATGATTTACTTAATTGGGGATCTCGGGCCTTACAATTCTTTCCTCTTTTAAAAAAATTTAGTCATCAAAATTTATGATTTTTATTCTGAATTTGAATTTCCTATGTATCCCAAAGTACTGAAACACTTTATGGTGAGACATTTTTTGAACCGGTTAAGAACCGGTCTCAAATTAGTTCCAAAAATTCAAAATACCAAAACAGCCCCAAGGCATCTATGCTGATTCTCAATCAGCAGATTGGAAAGAAGGGACTGAACCAGACCCAATTCGTTTGAACCGGTAGTCGACTCGGCTCACATATACTGTTCTAAGGTTGAACTAATTACTGGTAGACCGGCCATACCAAATTATTTAAGAAGAGTACTGAACCGGACTCTTAAATCCACCCCAGAACTGGCCCAGCTTCTTCAGCTGATTTTGGGTGGTCCAAAAAAAGATTTGAAACAGCCCTTTTTTAAGAAATAAATTGATCAAACTGATAACTAATTAAACCAGGGTAATAGTGGGATATTAACCGGAAATTTTGGGCCCAAAATATTTGGTGAACCCGGCCCCAAAACTATAATCAAACCGGTTCGTACAAATTGGGTAAATTTTTGGCTCATGAATAAAATATTGAACCGGCTTGAGACCCACCCCAAATCTACCCACTAATGTATATGGACACTAAATTGAGATTATTTAAGTTCAAAAAATAAGTCAGCAACCAAATAGATTAAAATACGTTAAGTACGAAAGAAAGTTTAGCATGCATGTTTTGTTTATATATAAGTTAAACTATACTCATGAAAGTTTAGTAGGAGCTCTATAAAGGTATCAAAAAGTTTAGTTAAGTTCAATTATAAGTTCAGAGTTTCCTTTAAATTTTGAAAGAAAAATTAGACCAAGAACCATTTTTAGATGATGACATTCCCTAATATGACTTAGGATATTACAGTGACAAAATTAATAAATTATTTTTATTCCATTCTGCTTTAACCCTGTCTACTGGAATTATAGGTAATACCACCTATTGGGGTGTAAAATGAGATCAAGACCTTCGATTGTCGGGATTGTACAACCCATCCTATCTTTGGGATGCAAAAGATATGAAGATATATGCCTTAGATTGTGTGGGTTACACAATCAAAAGCTTTCTCCTATTCATGATCGAGAGACAGACCGTCTACATACAATCTCCATAGATGGGGCTTTAGCCACAAGTGACCCATAGCAAACAACAATCATCCACTAATATATATTAAGGCATGTCGAAATATACTATCTGAAAAATATTCCTTGGTCTAATTTCTTAACTTGTTATTTTCTTAGAAAATTCTACTCTTAAGTCCGTGTATCCTTTGTTCTTGCCCTTTTTTAGAGAATGGTCCATAAGTCTTTAACTTAATTACATAATATCCCTCCATAATTTCTTTTTCCATAAAGCTTATACATTTTTCTTTCTACGGCCATTTCTTAAACAAAAGAGTTCCTCAATAATGCATGTAAAATTAAATTATTTAAATAATAAAAAGAAACGTTCTACATAAACATTAGATACACAATATATTTGAGCACACAAAAATGGCATGGGAAAATTTAAAAATCACAACTTGAAGCATAACCATGAAGAATTAAAGTATTTAGCTTCTAAACAGGGAGAGAAAATTTTTATAACATGCATATTTAAGATATAAGTAAATAAACGGTAGTTTTTGACAAATCTCGTTATAAAAACATTGACAAGCAACAAATACACCCATATTTCATGTTCTTACTTCAAAATCCTATTTATGATGAGTATTAGAACGATAATACTCAAAATGAATGGAAATGGACATCAACAACCAAAGAAAAAGCTTAAAATACACTTGCGTTGGCCCGATCTATAAATTTTCTTACTCGGGTCGTTCGAATTCAAAGTCTCGGGACCACTTCTTCACTTTCTCTCTCTTCCTTCCTCTTCCCCTTCGTCTCTCTCTCTCTCCTCCTACTCCCTCTAGTGAAAAAATGGCGGAAAAGGGAGCAGATGTGCCCTATAACCACTTCGCCGTTCAAGCGTCTATCGAGCGCCAATCAAGTGCCACGGCACCTGGAGGTCCACACTCGAGCACTCATCGAGCGAGCTTCGAGTGAGACATTCTACTAAACGTGTCCTGGGCCTGCTTTGAGTATGCCTCGGGCACGACATTGTATAAAATGTGCTTGGGGCTTGCCTCAAGCGTGCCTCGAGCACAACTATTCTGCCAAATGAGCCTTGAGCTTCCTCAGGCGTGTCTCAAGCACAGCTATTCTACCAAACGGGCTCTGGGTGTGCCTCGGGCATCACTCAGGCGTCGAGCCTCCCGATTCCATATATGCTTCCGATGCTTAATTGTTCGCGTACTTTAAACCTAATTATGATTATATTAAATTGATTACTTATTAATCATAATGTTCTAGAGCTCAGAACCTCACAGTATGTTCCAGCCTCTTTGCTTCGTTGGCCTCCTCGGCTATTAAGTATGCGCGGGTGATGATCTCCACCTTAAGAAAGGTCTTGGGCTCTTATTGGACCAAGTGCTTGAAGAAGTCATCTGACTACACAGTTGGCATAAAGGAGTTCAGCTTAGCCTTATCAATTAGTTTGGAAATCCTTCAAGCCTCTACATTGAATCAGGCCAGTAAGTATTTCAGACTTTTATCTGACCCTTGTCAGATGTGGACAATGTGCCATGGCTTCTTTTCTTCCCTACGACTGGAAGCAAACTAGAACAAGAAGCTGTCGGCTAGCTCCTAGAATGATCTAATCAAATTTGATCGCAACCAATAAAACCAAATCCATACATCTCCCTTGAGGGTTAGAGGAAAGCAAAGACACAAGGCTGCATCATTTATGTAATGTCCTTGGGAACCTGCTTGTGAATATTGTCTGCTTTGTCACACAGGCGCATGGTTTTATTTCTAGTAGATGGCCTCCACCGCCCCCAAAATACGTCCCCCAAAGTGGCACAGCGGCGGCACAGCATGGCGAAATATTATCCTCTTTGGCCTAGAAGAACTTTTCGGCGTCTCTAGTCATACACAGGCCTCAAGTTTTTCTCCTAGCGAACCCCCCATAGGCTCCCAGGACGCATCCACAAGGGAGAGGTATCCACACCATTATAAAGCACGCTTCGTTTTCCTCCACATCCGATGTGGGACATCACAATCCACCCCTTGGGAGCCCAGCGTCTACGCTGGTACACCGAATCGGGCCCCATCTCTGATACCATTTATAACGTCCTCGGGCACTCACCTGTGAATATTATCAGCTTTACCACACAGGCATACAGTTTTATTCCTGGCAGACAGCCTCCACCGCCCCCAAAATGCGTCCCCTAAAGTGGCACAGCGACGGCATAGCGGGCGAGATATTGTCCTCTTTGGCCGGGGAGAAATTTTTGGCGTCTCCAACCATACACAGGCCTCAAGGTTTTTTCCTGGCGAATCCCCCACAGGCTCCCAAGATGCGTCCACAAGGGAGAGGTATCCATATAATTATAAGGCACGCTTCGTTCCCCTCCCCATCCAATGTGGGACATCACAATTTAAGCCCTAGAATCCCAGTAGAGTGCAAAGTCATCCAGATGGTCCATTGGATTAAAACTTCCATCATAGGGCTCTAGGAACATCTTAAATTTGAGAGGAAAGTTTTGCATATAAATCTCCGTCATCAACAATGACCTTTCTAGGTCGGCCGAGTGTCTATCGATACTCCCTCTGAATAGCCGCTGCTTTATCTTATAAATCCTGTAATATCCCAAATTTTTATTTGGATTAATTTAATATTAATTTTGATTTGTGATAATTTGATCGTGACAAAAATTAATTTGATATTGTAAAATTTGAAAAGACATTTAGATCAATTGGGCTGGAGATTAAGGTGTGCCTATACTATCATTCGAGTATTTATTTGGATTTTAGAATAAAAAATATATATATATATATATATATATGTATAGAAAAAAAGAAGATAAAAAGAAAAGGGTAATCCGAAACCAGAAAGAAGAAAAGAGAAGAGAGGAGAGAGAGGAGAACATAGGTAGGGTTTCACGACTGTTCTAGCGGCGCTGTGGAGGAGAAGAATGGTGAAGAAGTGAGGAGGAGGTGGCGTGCTAGTGGGTTATGCACCGATGGTCAACGGCAGCTAGAGGGGCAAACAACGGCGGCGTGGGGTTGAGAGCCCGCACAGGAGAGAGAGAAGCCGCACAGAGGAAAGAGAGAGGGCAACAATGGCGACGTTAATGAGGTGATGCCCATAAGGCTAGCGACAGGCGTACGCAGTAGTAAAGGTAGTGGCAGCAGCGGCAGAAAAGCTGTGCAGAGGAGAGAGAGCGGTAAGGGCGCGCGCTTCACACCAGAAGGAGAGAGAATGTGCCATTTGGAAAGTTCGGGGCATCCTTTCTTCAAACTTACAAAATATAAAATTGAGACAAGTATCTGTAACATATTTTCTTCGTCTGATTTAATATTTGATATATTTTAGATACTATTTAGAATTTTTACTAACATGCATATATTTTTATACACCCGATTTATTTATTATGGACATGTATGTGTGGTTTATTGAATAATTTTAGAATTTTTGGTACTGATTTTATAATTTTTGAGCATTTAATATTTTTCTAAAAGTCTAAAAATTTATTGGATATTGTATACGTTCATATCAGTATATGTATACGAAAATGTGTTTGAAACTTGCATAGGCCATACATTTTCACATGCATGTGCCGGATTATGGTCACTACATTTGGATTTAGATATTGGATAATTTGGCAGCTCCTCACAAAGAGATTTATTTAGAAATTTCTTTCTACCGGCATAAAAGGTTTAAAATAGTGACCATTTTCATTTTGATGATTTGACTTTATAATATATTCAAATATCGTAATATATATTTAACAAGTTTGAGGATTATACCGAAAGTCACGTGTGGCAAAACATAGTAAGTAACTTTATCCATGGATACAAAGTATATGGGGGGCCATACACGTTGGCCTATTTTGAATTTGATTTAGCCTAAGGTACCGAGATTATGTGTAATATTTTCTCAAACTAGTTTTTAAATAATTGAAACTCAAATTTGATGCATAATTTACATTTTGTATAGATTTGTGTTGGACTTTTATTTGGATTTTGATTTGAAATTTGCTGATTTTACTCACAGTTGGACTTAGTATATCTCGTGCAAATGATTTTGACTATATGTTTTGATCTGGGCAGTTGGAATATCTATCGCAATACTACTTCAGTTTCTGCACATGATATTAGATTATCTGACTATCATATTCTACCCCAAATTACAAGTTAATCGGGCCTTAGACTTGGATTGGACATTAGCTTTTTAAAATCAATTCGGATCACTTCTATTTTGTTTATATATATATATCCTGATGAGAACTATTTTTTAATTTAGATATTTATTTTAAATTTGAATATTTAATTTGAGTATGAGACTACCATTAAATTTTAAATTTTAGATCTTAGATTTCTATTATATTTATTATATCGATAATTTGAATTTATTCTATCATTTGATTTGATATTCATCAATTTGACCATCTCTCTAATTTATTACTCATTTTATTTAAATATAATACTTATTGAGTATTAGATTTCTATTTTCTATTTTGCCCATTCAGAGTAGAGGATTAAGCCATATTGTAGGCGCAGGATCGAGTTTTGGCGTGGCATTATATTTTCTGGTGAGTTTTATTTAAATAAATGGTATTAGTCGTATTTGATTTATGGATGAATTTTGTTGGATATCATTGGCGGTTGGAGTCGGCCGCATGTGGGCCGTTGGATTGCATATTGAGATTTTTTATGTGAATTTCTTTATATGGATGTATTGCTATTATTATTTAATTTTTTTTCTTATGACTATTTGGCGTAGGTCATGATTATTTTATCTTGATAGTTGTCTGATAATGTCCTGTGTGAATTTTTGATATGTCGGGTCCTGTATATTTGGTTTGTCACACCTGAATTTTTGGAACGTACTATGATTTATTAAATTTATTTAGAATTTTAAATTTTAAAAATTATAGTTACTTATTTAAATTGACCTATTTGATTCGAGTTCCTGAGAAATCGTCTTCTTCACTTGGGAGGAGGACACAATCCTCTTAGAATTAAAGAAAGTCCTCAACTCCCAGTGATTTGGGGAGACATGTTGGATCGGGCAGCTATTGGCCCTTCTCGGTTGGGTACAATAAGAATCTTCTTCTTTGGCTAGAGGCCTCCAATCATCTCAAGATTAGCGTGGATTCCCCTACTCAGGACTTTTATCCCATGTTCCGTGACTTAGTCATCCTTCCATCCGTATCTGAGCCTCAAGAATGTCAGGCCATTGGATCATTTCCCTAGCAAGTTGTCTCCTCCAGCTTCTCCCTTTGGACGAAGAAGTCGGTGGTAGCCAATGTTTGATACCACCCGCGAGGGATGCAATGGAGATACAGGGACGCCAAAAAGTGGATGCTATAGAGACCCAGTAATGCCAGTGAGGGATATTAATTCCCTTATAAAATTCCAATCTAATAGGTTTCTGAACTTGTTTCAGATACCATATAGAAATTTAAAATGAGTGATAAAGAAAGGTTTAAAAAAAGAAAAAATTTGTGTATCGGTATTTGTATAATGAGCCATCTTTCTACAGAAGAAAAAAGCAACCTAACTTAGGAAAACAAATAATATTAATAATGATAATTATATAATTAGCCTAAATTAGAAAGACCACAATTAACTAATTTAGAAATAATATTATATATATTATAATACATATAAATAATATAAATTAAAAGATAGTAATTATCTAATTTAAAAAAAATATTATATACATTCTAATAAAGTTACCTAATCAACAAGTCAAAGTGGTTGGAATTTGCAAGCTTGTATGGTTGGGATTCTTTAAACAAAAGCTACGCTGACTATCGACAGTAAAAGAGAACTCTTAGCTAACAACAAAGGCAATTCCGACGGCTCGGCCTTAAAGGGTGTTTTGTTTGGGCCATTGATGGGTTGGCTCATCATAATTTAAAAAATCTTCCGTTTCCAGAATTGATATTTTAGAATAATACACATGTGGAACCCACAGCTAGCTATCACGGAGAAAGAGTAGGTTTATGTATGCCTCTTGATCATAAAACAGCATTTAGTAATTATGAGTCTCATGACCATGAGCTAAGGTTTTTCCTTTCTGTGACTTCTTTTCCTTAATAGAACTATCACTTTAAGGTTTACACAACAGAGGAAGCAAAAATCTTATATGAAATACCCTTTTAAAAATGAAGGAAGAAATATCAAATTTTATGCCCAAAATATATCAACTATTTATGAGTTTGATTATGATTAATCCATCAAAATACCTTAATAGTGACCTATAAGAACAATGAATTATAAAACATAAGACAAAACAACCAAAAACGTTTTATGCAATGACTAAAACACCGTACGTGGGGTTGATGAAAAGTGAATTGTGATTTAGAGTTCAAACAGATAGATAAATTTTTTCCTTAATTTTTTCTCATTCTTCCTTTCTCTTATTTTCTTCCGGTCGGTGCTCAAGGTGTATGAAAAATCAAGCTCTCAAATTGACCTAAAAACACTCTCTTTTGTAGCTGCTGCGTCTTGTGTCCGGATGCCATTTCCCAAATCGGCTCCCATGCTAAATGCCATTAAAACACAAAATTTGCTGGTGTATGTGTGCCCTCTCATGTGAGGCTTAGGTGTGGATATTGTCTAAAATGAGTGTATGCACTCGCCATGCTTGGTTCAGATGTGACTCAACAATAATCAAAAGATATATATACACACCAAGAAAAATATATTGAACTTATAAGGGAATTATTTATCCCAACCCACACATGGAGTCTCACTTTGAAGGATTGGATTTCCCAATGTGCATAATACATCAAGCGTTGCACCTTAAAACTAAGAGTAGTTCTATCTATAAAAACTCATTCGAATATATCCATAAGATGATATGACGATCTCTTAAGTGGGATGCTGGGCTGTATTAGGAATATTATATTGACTAAGTAAAAAGTAATTTGTAAGTATTTGTATCATCTTTGGACCATCTTTGGGATTCTTTTTTTTTTCACCGTAAAGCCATAAGGATAACAGGAGTTTCATTGAAGATGATGGATCTCTTGAACGAAACCATATCTCAAATCATAAATGTAATACTCAATTTCTATTTGATTTATTTTTATAATTTATGTTATTTTGGATATATTAAATATATCAAAATTAATTATATTTGAAGAAATTCAGAACCGCGGGTTGGCATCTAAGGCATACCCGAGTGGCGCCTAAGCACTGTTTACTGCAAGCTAGTACCCGAGGGCCACCAAAGGACGTACTCGAGCACCATTTGCGATGAAGCTGGCACTCGAGGCACACATGAGTGGTGCTCGAGCACCAGGTTGCCTATATAAACAGCATCAACACATTGTTCATTATTTCATGTGGGAAAAAGAAGAGAGGAGACCGAGAGAGAGGAGGAAGAAGAGAAGCTGTGACGGACCGAATTATTCTCTATTGAATAACTTCCGTCAATGGCTATACACACCCTAAAGTCCATAGTTAACCTATGGACTCTACAGAAAATTTGGCAGAGTTTCCTCTGCAACTGGACGAAAAACTAAAAATATAACCTGTTTAAAATCAACATGTATAAACACACATCTATCAAAGGTTTAACTCAAAGCCTACAACACGCCACACAGGATCACACATCTGCAATATCATCCATGGCTCCAATACAGTACACAACCTACTATACTGGATCTAGAGAGATGACATCTAATATAAAATAAAACTTAAACATCAACATAAAGGCGGAAGTATAACTACATCATCAAATATGTGAAAGTATAACAAAACCATAAAAATAACAATCATGAGTCATGCTCAACCGTGAGTGGCTGTCCACAAGCCGATCCAACTCTGAGTCCAAATCTTTACTGCACTCGCCGTCCAGCCGATCTCATCAAG
>JAOVVI020013026.1:0-12009 GCA_028571085.2 Nepenthes alata | reverse complement strand
GACTTAGGGATAGTTTAAGTCATTTGATTTTATGCAATGGCATGCAAGCATTGGTATGAACAATTAATTTAAACAAACAGTCATTTTATTAATTGAAACATGTTACATAATATAAGAACCCACTTGATATATGCTAAAATTATCTATGTTTAGCGAGGAATTACTAGTAATATTTTTTGAGGTAAATGGAATTTTATGTCATTGGGACCAATTTGCCATTCTAGGTGCATAGCTTGTATGTACCATTCTAGAGAATCATGAAGATGTGGAATGGCCCCTCCCAATTCTAGTAGAGCTCTTTCCTGTTGGCATTCTTGCTCATTGCCTCTATACTCTGTCCCCAACCTCAAACTTGCATGCTTTCACATTCTTATTAAAGAACCCAGTAACCCATTACTTATAAGCCGCCATGCGCAATCTAGCCACGTTTTGGGCTTCTTCGAGTAAGTTGAGATGCTCCCTTTATTGTTGGGAATTGCTGTGTGGGTTGAAATTCTCAACCCTTTGGTTGGGCAATCCTATTTCTATTGAGATGATCACTTCAGCCCCGAAATATAAACTGAAGGACATTTGGCAGTTAGGCTCCCTCAACATCGTCCTATAGGACTGTAGCATGGAAGGGAGATCATTCGCCTAAGAGACCCCAACATCTTCCAACTTTGTCTTCAGCTTGTACAACAACAATCAGTTCGTTATTTTGACTTACTCATTTGCTTGTGGATAAGTGACGAAAGTGTGAACTAACCTTATTCCCAAACTCATGCAGTACTTGGTGAAGTATTTGCTAGTGAATTGGGTTTTTTTATTGGTCACTATAACCTCAAGAATCTTAAAGCTGCATATGATGCTTTGTGGAATGAACTCCATTGCGTTCTATTCAGTGATCCGTGCTAGAAGGATATCTTTTACCCATTTCATGAAGTAGTCGATGTCGATTATGATAAACTTTCTCTACTTGGAAGCAATGGGCAATGGGTCGAGTATTTTGATCCCCCACTATAAGAGACCATGGTGACTACAAGGTCTACAGTTTCGTGTGTGGTTGATGAGGGATAGTGACATAGACTTAGCAAATCTTGCATTTTTTCATGAACTTCATGGCGTCTCGCTTCATCATCGGCCAGCAGTAGCCTTGCCGCATCACTTTGAATGTCAAGTTCTTGCCTCCAATATGCGACTTGCCTATTCCGTGGTGCATCACGCTCAGCACGTTGTTAGTTTCTTCTAGCGTGAGACACAGCATGTAAGGGATAGAGTACTCTTGTCGGTATAGTTTCCCATCCATTATCGAGTACCAGTCTACTGCCCTTTTTATGCACTTGGTTTCATCCGAATTTTTTGGTAAAAGGTTGTCAGCGAGGTACCTTTTATATGGGGTCATCTAGTTTTCATCATTTGATATCTGTAGCACATTTTGCTTTGGTCCCTTTATGCTCGGGGCGGTAATAACTCTTCGCAAGTCATGAGCATATTCCTCAAAGTTACATGTTGCTACTACTTTCGCCAACTGATCTACCATCCAATTGTCTCCTCTTGGGATGTGGACTATCTCATGATTGTTGAATGCCTGAGTCACGCCTTCGCTTTAGTGAGGTATCTCACGAGCAAAGGGCTAGGCACCTCAAAATATTTGAGGATTTGGTTGACAATCAGCTTCAAATCACTGTAGATGGTCAGATTCCTTGCCGAGTATTCTTTTACTAGTTTGAGTCAGGCTAGTAGTACCTCATACTCTACGACATTGTTGGTAGCTGGGAATCTGATGGTCATCATGTATTTTATATCCATCCCATATGAAGTCCTCTCAAACCGTGCCTATTCCGCTTCCTGATTAAGTTGATGATCAGTTCACATGTAATAACCAAAGTGGCGCTTCTTTTGGTTGGCTGGTGCCTTCACTTGGATTGAGGGCATCTAGTATTGGGGTCACAGTTTCGATTATGAAATCTGTGATAGTCTAACCTTTTATTTCTACCCCGTGAATGAAATTTTAAGTCAAACTTGCTCAATTTGATGGCCCATTTAACTAGTCATCTAGATGTGTCACGTCTTTGAAGGATCTCCTTCAGTAGCTAGTCTATCAGAACAACAATCTTGTATGCTTGGAATTATAATCGTAGCTTCCCGACGGAATAGACGAGCGCTAGAGCAATCATTTTGGCATGTGATTATGCGTTTCAGTGTCTATCAAGATTTTACTAATGTAGTAGATTGATCATTGTGTTTCAGGCTGTTGCCTAATTAGGACTTAACTTAGAGATGTATCTGAAATTATGAGGTACAAATATAGCTCTTCACCTTCTTACGGTGAGCTAAGAGAGAGGGATTGGTGAGGTACTCCTTCAACTCTTCGAAGGCAGCTTGACAGTTGGCCATCTATCGGAAGCCACTCGCTTTTGTCCTCTCAAGGCCTTGAAGAAGGGAAGGTACTTTTCTGCCAATTTAGCCACAAATTGAGAGAGTGTTGCAAGTCTCCTGGTGAGTCTCTGGACTTCCTTCATAGTTTGAGGTGGGCTCATGTCCATGATAGCTTTTCTCTTCTCAGGGTTCGCTTTGATCCCCCACTAAGAGATGATAAAACCCGAGAACTTTCTAGAGGTTCTTTCGATTACATACTTAGTCGGATTCAGCTTTATCTTGTGTATCCGGAGTACTTCGAAAGCCTCTTGGAAGTCGCAAATATAGTCATCAGTTGTTTTACTTTTAAAGAACATGTCATCCACATTTACCTCCATATTTTGAGCTATATACACCTCAAACATCTTATTTATGAGCTTTTGGTACATGACTCCTACATTCTTCAAACCAAAGGACATGACCTTATAATAGTATGTCTACTGATCCGTCATAAATGAGGTGTGTTATTTATCCTCTAAACTCATCTAAATTTTATTCTAGACTAAGTAGGTGTCCATGAAGTTGAGCAACTCATGCCCGGATGTGGAGTCCACCATAATTTGATCATTGATAGTGGGAAGCTATCGTTCAGACATGCCTTATTCACATCAGTAAAGTTGATGCACATCTATCATTTCTCATTGCTCTTTTTAATAAGGACCACATTCGACAACTAGTTTGGGTACTAAACCTTTCATATAAAGCTTGCGTCGAGTAGCTTCTTTACCTCCTCATGTATGGTAATCAATTTCTTGATGGAGTGGCTTCTCTTCATTTGCCTCACGGTATTGTGATCAGGATCAAGGCCCAACATGCGGTCCACTATTATGTTTGGTATCCCTAGCATGTCGATGGAAGTTCACGTAAAGACATTGGAGTTTTGTCGGAGAAAAATTATCAGTGATTGCGCAATTGACCCATCAAAGAGCTCTCGATTTGTATGCATTTCTCAGGCTTGTTAGGATCTAGAGGAATCTAGTTAGTTGACTCGTCAGACTAGGCCTGCAGTAGGGTTGCTTTATCGTGGAGATCAAAGTCTTTGGCCAACTGCTTGGGAGTCGCTTGGGTGACTCGGGACAAATAGCATGTCCAACTAGTGACTTGATCACCTTGGACCTCTTTGTCACCGTATGCTATTGGAAATTTTATTTTTAGATGTTGGATTGATGTCAATACTCCGAATGCTGTTAAACAGGGTTGACCCAAGATGGCGTTGTAGACCGATGGTAGGTTGACCATTAGGAACATGAGCATACGAGATGCTGCCTTTGGGTATGTTCCTAGCATGACCTCCACTTGGATGGTACCCAGAATTAAGATTGGTTCATTGTCAAGTCTGTATAGGGGTCACTTGAGCGATTTTGTTTGATTCTTTTTAGTCCAAACTTAAAGTAGGTATCGAGATATAACAAATTCCTTGAGCTTTTATTATTAACAAAGACTTATTTTAGTTGGTAGTTTATCGTACCATTTAAAACGAGTGTGGATACAACAAGAGGGTTAGAATGGGGAGTTATTACATGTGTCATATCGTTATCGTTAAAACTAATGACATCATTTTTTACTTCTACATTTTTCCTCTTGTTATTGGAAGCTTTGCCTAGGAAGGCCAAAGTGTTACTTTCGAATGGCCTTGTGGACACCATATTGACAACCAGAGTGTTGCTTCTGAATGGCCTCATGGACACCATATTAACAACTCCAGCCGTAATCCGATTTCGCAGCTGCTGTTACTACTCTAGCTCGTCTTCTTCTACCTTGTCGAAGGCCAGCCCCGATTTCCATAGAAATCTAATAAAGTACCCTTTCCAGATGAGGACCTCAATTTTATTCTGTAGTATCCAACAGTCATCAGTGCTGTGACCCAAAGATCAATGGTAGAAGCAATATTTAGATTGATCTTCTCCCTCCACATTCTCTTGTAGTTTTAGCTACTTCAAGAACTTTTTATCTCAGCTCTGCACGAGAATGTTGATCCGGGTATAGTTCAAAGGAGTCAAATTTAAGGGTCTGAACTCACTTCGAGTACTTGGCTCAATCCTGAGCTACTTTCTGGTGTCTCGGGAGTTGACGTTATCCCAATTCCTCTTTCTCCCATTTGTCGATCCCTGGAGGAGGTGATCTACACACTCTGACTGCTTCACTTCATTGGCCTCCTCGACAGTTATATAAGTGCAGGCGATGGTCTTGGCCTCAAGTAAGGTTTGAGAGTTTTTATGGACCAAGTGTTTGAAGACGTCGCCCTACTATAAAGTCACCTGAAAGGCATTTAGTTTCACTTTATTAGTGAACTTGGATATCTTTTGGGTCTCAGCAGTGAGTCGGGCCAAAAAGTGCTTCAAACTTTCTCTTGGTCCCCGTCAGAGGTGAACAAGATACCAAGGCTGCTTCTCCTCCCTTCGGCTGGAGATAAGCTGCAATAGAAAGATGTCGGCCAGTTCCTAAAACATTTGTAGGCGGTAGAACCCAATCCTAGTATCTCCCTTTAGTGTCACGGGGAAGCATAGGCATATGGAGGCATTGTCGAGGCGCTGGAAGCCTTGTAGGATACAAAAGTGGTACAGATGGTCCAATAGATTGAAATTCCCATCATAGGGTTCTAGGGTCAACATCTTGAACTTGGGAGCTAGTGGATACATCCTGACCTTTGTTGAGAATGGTGACCTTCTCAGGTCAGTTATTGGCCATCATCGACTTGGTGCTGCAAGAGGGTTTTTCTTAGGCCAGGGGCCTTCGGTCGCCATAGGAGCAACGTGAATTCCACCGCTCTGGGCTTTCATCCTGCACTTTGTGGCTTACCGGCCCCCAAGCCACATCTAGGCCTTGTCGCTCGTGGCTATATGGGTCTCATGGTTGTTAGGCCATTGAGTCTTCTCAATGGGCTGCTTCTTCCTCTTATTTCTCCTTTTGGATTCAAGGTCTAGGATTGGGAGAAAAGAGCCCCCAGTTGTTGATTGTCCAGATGAGTGCAAAGGGTCTAGAGCAGTTTGGATATGGTACCGATCTAGGCAATGAGCGCCTGCATGTCTGGTACTGATGGTTCGTTCCCCTAGCTAGTCAAGGAGCGGTCATCACCATGAGAGATGACATTCTTGGCTGGTGCATTGGCTTGTGCCCTAGTATTGACCATGTGTTGTAATACCCCAAACCTCTATCTAGATAATTTTGATATTAGTTATGATTTTTGAATTAATTGAACGTATTTTAAAGAAATTATATTATAAAATTTTAAAGGATATTTGATTCGATGGCGCGGTACCAATGCATGCTCAAGGTGCCGATTCTAGAATGTCAGCACCCGAGACATGCTCGAGCACCAATTCTAAGAGGTCAAGCACCCAAGACATGCCTGAGGTACACTCGAGCACTGGTTGGGTATAAAAGGTATATATATATATATTCGGTAAGTAATTAAATTATTTTTTCGGTATAAAAGGTACATGTGGGTTGGACTTCATTATTTTGTGCGAGGAGGAAAGAAGAGAGAAACATAGCATAAGAGGAACAAAGAAGGCACCCTTTAGGTTCTTCAAGGCGTCCTTTCATTTGATTTTGGTATAAGTTGAGGTAAGTATCTTCTAATCCTATCCTTTATCTAATTTCATATCTAATAATATTTTACTTTGATTTGGAAGTTTTAAGTTTGTACATATACTTTTAAGTAGCCCGTTCATCCTTGTGCAAGCATGATAGTTTTACCAATTGCTTGAGAGATTTGTTCTGTTTCTTTTATTATTTGAGGGTTTTGTAATTTTTTTAAAAAATAGGTAAATATCAAACACTGTATATTTTTATATATGTATATTTGTATGAAAATGACTATAAATCTAGCATGGGCCATGCATTTTCACATACATGTACTGGCGTTACGGTTACTACTTTTTGGATTTATTATTAGATATTCTAACCAACTCCCAATGGGAAGATATCTTATTATTAAAAATTTCTTTTCGCCAGTAAGAAAGATTTGGATATAGTGACCCACCACTTTAGATATTAAATTAGAATTTATAATATATTTGGATATCCTAATATATCTAACAAATTTGAGAATTATACTCAAAGTCATTGGTAGTAAAATATAGTAAGCAACCTTACCTATGAGAGACAGAGTATATAGGTAGCTTAACATATTAGCCTAAATTATTTTTGATTTGGTTTAAGATTTTTGAGAGTATGTATAATACTTTTTAAGTTAGTCTTTAAATAGTCAAAACACAAATTTGGTGCATAATTTACATTTCTATATGGATTTATATTCAGATTTTTTCTATAGATGGGTTTTGGTATGTCTCATATATTTAATCTTGTTCATATATTTTGATTTGGATTTCAAATTATCTACTTATGGTATTGTTTCAACTTCTATACATGCGATTTGATCATCTGACTATTAAATTTGGTCCTACATTATGATTTCATCGGGCATTGAATTGGACATTGGATTAGACTTCTGATTTGATAATCAGATCAATTTTGATATGTATATATATACATCTTGATAGGACTATTTTTTGATTGGATATTTATTTTAAATTTGATATATAATTTGAGTATATGACTACCATTGATTTTGATATTGGATTATATATTGGATTTTGATGACTAGATTTTGACATCGGTGATTTAGATTTATATCTATCATCTAATTTGATATTTATTATTTGATTCTCCTTCTGATTTATTGGACACAATTATTTTCATATATGATACTTGCTAAACTTTAGGCTAATATTTTATACTTTATCCCTTCAGAATAGAGGGCTTGGATTCATTGTAGGAGTAGGACAAGATTTAGTGCAGTATCGTATCGTACTTTCTGGTGAGTATTATATCTATTTAGATATAGCTGGAATTCGTATGGACTGTCTTTAGATTTTGGAGTTGACTGAGTGTAGACCCTTGAATAATGTATTGAGGATGCACAAATTTATTTTATTATGTGGATGAGTCATTGCTATCTTTTGGATATTTCTCCTTATCACTATTTGGAGTTTGTCATATTTGTCTTGTCCAGACGATTATCTAATGAAGTCTTATGTGAGTTATATTTGGGTACTATGTATGTTTGGTTTATCACATCCAAGTTAAAATTTATTTATTTATAATTTAAAATTTAATTATTAAATTATTTGACTTGCTTAGTTTGAGTTCATGACAAAAATAGTATCAGAAAAAATTACAATGGAAAGTATTTGGGGTTGATTTTAGAAAGGTTATTGATCGAGTCTTTTACATGATAGGTGAATATTATGAAAGACCATAAAGATTTCAGGAGTTGGAGATTATTTCAAGTCGGGAGGATGAGATTAGGAGTAGAATGCCAATCTTAAGTGGAGAAGATACTAGGGGCAGAGATTAGTCACAAGTCAGAAGGATACTAGGGCTAGGAGATTGGCATCTAGTCATGGAGATGATTATGTGGCTATGATGGGTTGCATGAGAAACGTGATCGACAAGATGATCTAATGGCAGAATTAGGATATCGCTGCTTTGAGAAGAATGGCCGACCAGGGTTTGGGCAAGATGCCTTTCAACCAATTCAAAGGTAAGGATGTTCAAGAGTTTCTGGAAAAGTTTGACCTGATCAAAGTAGAAAACTAGCTGAAGAAGGTGGAGAGAGTTTTCAAAGTCACTTTTTTGCCTTGAGGAGGACAAAGTAAGGTTTGTCACTTATAAGTCGGACAATAAGGCCAACAGATGGTAGGACTCTCAGTGCCCTATCTTGGGCCAGGATAATGAGGAGATCGCTTAGAAGATCTTTTGGGAGGCATTTCTAGAAAGGTACTTCCCATTGAGTATCCAAGAGATTAAAAGTGTTGAGTTTGGCAGACTGCGGCAAGGGAATCGGTTGGGAGCTGGGTATACGCAAAAGTTTTGGAGCTATCTGAGTTTGCTCCCCATTTGGTGGCCATTGAGTCCCTAAGGGCTCAAAATGTTTTGTAAGGGCTTCAAGATTTAATTTAGAAGTAGTTAGTACTGCTCAAATTGTGGACTTATCGTGACATGTTGGACCATGCCCTACTGATTGAGTAAAATTAGTTTCAAGAGAAGCATTTTCAAAAGAAGTCAAAGCATCGAGGCCAGAGCTTAAAGCTTGGAGTATCTTGTTGGATGTCTCCTTTGATGCCTGGACGTTGAGATAAAGAAAAGTCAAGCTAAAATAAAAGAATGTTAGTAGAAGAAAAGTCTTCTCCTCCAAAGTTCCAGTTCAGGAGATTTGCCTGCGAATTCTATGGAAAGAATCATGCAAGACAAGTTTACTTTCATCAGAGTGGGGCTTACTTCAATTGTGGCCAAGTAGACCACTTGCCTAAGGACTATTTGAACCCAAAGCGTTCAGATAAGAGGCCAGCAGATCCAAGCAGGGCGTTTGTAGCCACATCTCATGATGTTAGAGCTGATCCTTCAATCGTGGAAGGTAATCTTTAGATCTTTGATTCATTGGCGCATATTTTTGTTAATCTCGGGGCTACACACTCTTTTATGTCCCTTAAATTTGTTTGTAAATTGTGTATGCCTCCCGAATCTCTGGATTGTGAGTTGATGGTATCTACCTTGGTGGATTTGTTTTTTTGATAAGTAGTCTACCCTGGTGGATAAATCTATATTATCTGACATTGTGTATCCCTATGTCCGATTTAGGTTTGTGACCATAAGTTGTTGACAGATTTAATTTTGCTCGATATGCCAGACTTTGATGTGATTTTGGAAATAGATTATCTAGTGTGATATCATGCTACCATAAACTATTTTTATAAATCAATTATGTTCTATATTATAAAATATGAGTCTTTCGAAATCTAAGGAAGGATCAGTAAGGAGGCTTCAGAGTTAATCTCGGCGTTGCATGCAAGTTATCTGATTAGAGATAGGTACTCAGCTTATCTGGTATATATGATCACATCTGGAAGTCATTCTGTGGCCATAGGAGATATTCTAGTTATCTGCAAATTTAAAGATGTTTTCCCAGAATATTTGCTCGAATTATCTCCAGATTGGGAGATCGAGTTTGCTGTTGATGTTGTACACAGATTTGCGTCGATTTTGAGTGCTCCACATAGGATGGCCCTATATGAAAAAAGATTCATTCAGCCAAGTGTTTCTCTGTGGGGTACTCCCATGCTATTTGTGAAGAAGAAAGACAAATCAATGAGGTTATGTGTAGATTATCTAGAGTTAAATAAGATTATGATTGAGAATAAGTATCCTCTCCCTAAGATTGACGATTTGTTTGATTAGCTATAATGAGCTCAGGTTTTCTCAAAGATTAATCTGCATTCAAAGTACCACTAATTGAGGATTAAGTGGGATGTTATTCCCAATATGAATTTTAGGATGCCGTACGACAATTACGAATTTTTAGTAATGTCATTTGGATTGACAAATGTGCTTCCATCCTTTACAGTTCTAATGAATCAAGTCTTTTAATCATACCTGAATCAATTTATGGTGATTTTCATTGATGATATCTTAATTTATTTTAGGAGTTTTAAGGATAATGAAGTTCATTTAAGGATTGCATTGTAGACTTTGAGAGAGAAGCAACTATTTACAAAGCTGAAGAAGTATGAGTTCTGGTTGGAGTAGGTTTCCTTTTTGGATCATATCATTTCAAAAAGAGGCACTCTATGGATCCAAAGAATGTAGAAGTGCTAGCTAATTGGGAGAGACCGACAAGTGTTGTTGAGGTGTAGAGTTTTTGGGTCTAGTTAGATATTATTAGAGGTTTGTGAAGAATTTCTTGAGGATTGCAGTGCCTCTAACCAAATTAACATAAAAGTTGATACTGTTTGTTTGGGATGAGGGCTTTGAGGTTAGCTTCTTGGAGTTAAAGAGGAAGTTGACGTCCGTGCCTATCTTGTCTATCATTGATGGATCCAGAGGATTTGTGGTATATTATGATACTTCCAAAAAGGGTTTGGGTTGTATTTTGATACGATGTAGTTGGGTGGTGGCTTATGGGTCTAAGCAGTTGAAGACTCATGAGCAAAACTATCCCATATGTTATTTGGAGTTAGCAACTATAATTTTCGCTTTGAAGATTTGGAGGCATTATCTGTATGTGGAGAAATTTGTGATCTATTTCAATCATAAAAACTTAAAGTATCTATTTTCCCATAAAGAATTGAATATACTGCAGAAAAGATGGATGGACCTAGTAGAAGATTATGATTGTGAGATCCAATATCAATCGGGGATGACAAATATCATTGTTGATGCCTTAAATAGGAATTCTTTTGGATTAATGGCTCATTTGATGATTAATGAGTGGGAGATGCTGGATAGAATGAAGAGTTGCACGATTTGGTTGTACTCCCAAGGTTCAAGGATGATGTTATCATATCTTCAGGTATAGCTGGAGATTTTGGAGAGAATTAGGAAAAATCTGATGAGCGAACTATATTTGATGTACATGAGATCTAAATAGCAAGTCACGAGTAGATTTTCGTATTTGGCTTGATGGGATCCTTTGTTTTTGAGATCAAATTTATGTGTCAAATATTGAAAAATTGAAGGAAGAAATTCAGAATGAAACTCACAAATCGAGGTACACGATTCATCCTGGTATAAACAAAATGTAATTGAAGACTTTCTAGTGAGAACATGAGAAAAGAGATTGCAACTTATGTGACTAGATGTATCATGTGTCAGCAGATGAAAGCAGAGTATAAGAAGCCTCTAACATTCTTGCATCCTTTGCCAGTTCACAGCTAAAAGTGGGAGCACATAGTGATGGATTTTATTTCAGGGTTGCCTTGGACGACGAAGAACTTGGATGCCATTTGGTAATCATGAATGGATTGATAAAATCCACTTATTTCTTACCGATTTGGATGATGTATTCAAGAGATAAGCTGGCTTATCTATACATCAATGAGATCGTAAGGTTTTATGGTATTCTAGTTTCGGTTGCGTCTGATCGAGATCTCAGATTTGTGTCAAAATTTTAAAAAGTTTGCATAAGGAGTTCGGTATCAAACTTCAATTCATCTCAACTTTTCATTCACAGATGTACGGTCAATCCAAAAAGACTATCCAAATCTTGGAAGATATGTTGACAACATTGGTTTTGGAGCTGAGAGGCTCTTGGGATATCTATTTGCCACTTGTCGAGTTTGCATATAATAATAGCTATTAGTTAAGTTTCAGGATGGCTTCATTCAAAGCTTTGTATGATTGGAGATGCAGGTCTCCTATTAATTCGAAAGAGATAGGTGATCGTAGATTATTGGGCCCTATTCAAAATGTCTCTAAGAAGATCAAAAATTATTAAAGATCGGTTGATCGAGGCTCAGAGTCGCCAGAAGAGTTATGTTGGTAGAAGGAGATCTAATTTAGCATTTGATGTGACCGACCATGTGTTCCTGAAAGAGTCTCTGAGGAAAGAGATTTCAAGGTTTGGAGTAAAGGGCAAACTAAAGCCGAGGTTCATCGGCCCTTTTGAGATTTTGGCTCCTATTAATTGGGAAGACATCGGTGATTCTACGTTGTTGGGCCCTAGTATTATATAGGATGTGTGAGGACCCAAAATCAAAAACATAATAACTAGATGTAATTAAGTTGATTAAAATTGATAAGAGACTATGCATGTAGGGAAAAAGTGGAAGT
>JAOVVI020013025.1:0-12009 GCA_028571085.2 Nepenthes alata | reverse complement strand
GGGTAAAAGTGTCATTCCGATAAATTCTCACCTAATTCCTCATACAATTCTACAAACCAAACATTAAAATATAAATTCCCAACTAATTCTATTCCAACAACCAAACATAGGAATAACAATTCCCAACTCTATTCCCATCCAATTCTATTCCCTGGGAATAACTATTCTATTCCCACCTTATTCCATTCCAGCAACCAAACGTGCCGTGAGGGCTGGCAATTTCACCCCACCCCATCGAGTTTTAGTTGCCCACCCTATCAAGATAGCGTGTTGGATGAGTTTAGGTTTGTTTTGGCCGGCATGATCTTTTATCCACTTTAAAAAATATAGTTTTATACAATATTTTAGTTTTATATAAATTTGCTAAAGCTAGTTTATGTTTGGATATATACCATTTATCAATCAATATTATTCTTTCTTTTTGAAATATTTGCAAATAATATCATAATAAAATATATTATGCATGCACAACATATACGTAATAAATACTTCAAAAAGTTAAATATATGAAATACTTTTAAACAGGAACCCACACTGCCCCATTCCCTCCAATTTTCTAATGGGGTGGGGATGGGAACCGAAAAACCTGCCACGACCTCCCTTGTCATTCCTGAATATTCACAAACTTAATCTATTTTAGGAACCAAATGTAAACCTTTTTTTGTCTTGATTACCCATTTTGAAGTCTCATTACCATTCCCTGATTTCGCACACATCAAATGGTAAGTTAATCTTTTTGATGTCCAACCCAATATTCAAGAGGGCATAAATTGAGTGTACCTAAACTGAAGGCCTATTCAGTTATTAGTTAAAAGTGCTAATTTGATGTCAAAAATCAAACTTCAAACTGAAAAATGATAACTTTGAGCAAGATAAATGATAGACGATAAAAAGGCAAGCTTGGTAAATGAAGATTGCCAGTAAAGACAAAGAAGAACGAGATTGCGAACTGACTTTTAGAGTGCCCATTAGTCATCTACACCCACCGCTAGGATTTAAGCCAAACCCACTATTGATTCCCTTTAGGCAAGGGTAATGGCTTGCACCTGAAGAGCAAGCATTTCTCAATTTAGAGCTCCTCAAGAATCTGTTCACAAAAATGTGTCAAATGTCAACTATCGGAATGTGTTGACCCCAACCCATTGTGTTGGTTCGTCACATGTGAACCCAACTATACCATGAGCTTGCAAGTTAATATCATATAAGCCCCAATACATTCATCAAAATACACATAAATAAATATTTCAAATTTCATAGAACTTATCCTTCAATTACATCCTCCCAAAAATAATTAATATTCATGCTTTTGTTACACTCTTTGATCATGTTCAACCCACACCTCCTTCGTACTAATTCACACCTTCAAATATTAAGGGATGAGCTACAAATAGCCTAGCAAATTAGACAACATACATTTTCCTTGAGGCCAATATATAAATAAATGATCTCATCAGCTTTCAGGCAAAAGGAATAGACATAGACCACATGGCCATCTATTGCCATCATAAAATTCAATATAAATATTTTTTTCACCATCTTTTTTATTTTATCAGCCTTCTTTTCTTTCTTTTTTCCTTTCTATTTGCCTGGTCTCCTTTCCTTTTTCTTCCTTTTTTTTTTCTGAAATTTTCCTGCTCCTCCCACCAAGTATGGTGCCATAGTTGTGGCACCAGTGAAATTTTCAGGGTATGACCAGATTTCTAGGCTCATACTGCCCTATGCACTCAAGGCCCCTTTGAAGCCTACTTATTCTCATCAAATGTTTGGAGAGACTTAGATGGCTTGATCAACAAGTGAAGTGCTATAAACTGACAGGTTTGATTCACTCTTTACAAGGGTAACCTATGGAACCTACACTTTGATATAGATCACTTTAGTCTTCATGTTCTTTGGTTCTTAACATTGGCTTCCTTATTTCACTTGAATTGCCTTGAAAGCAGTTGAGGCCACTTATATTGATCCATTGTCCATGATTCTTCTTTTTGGATTCAACTCAATTTTGATCCTCATTCAAGCTCAGCCATTTCATTTTACACTTGGAGACCATAGTACTATAACATGGTTTGTTATCAATTAAAATTGATATTGTTGACCCATATGATCAAGACAGTATGAAATAGCTAACAGCTGGTGTTTAGTCTCTTTTACTTTTACATGTAAACCAGACTTATTTTAAGCACTTATTTCAATACTTCTTACATCGGTTTCCACCACACACAAACAAATATGTTGCTTTTTCTTAAAATTTATGGAGAAAAAAGAGTTTATGGATCATTTGTAAAAGCAGATTTTGCTTATGATTCAGAGATCAAGTATCATGCTACTTAAAAATTGTAATGGAACCTATGATTAACCAAAGGTTGACACAAAATACCTTGGTTCTTTTTATCACTTTGAAGTCAACTATGCAGCAGTTATCAACCTTTCTGCACTTATAATATAAATGAGCACTGATCAGATTTCCATCAAAAAGGTAATAGATGACAAACAACACGAGGCTATGTTGGGCAGCTAATCCCCTAGCATGCTAGTAATTGTAACAAAGTTGCATGAACTAGTTGGTTCTTTATGCTCATGCAAGTCCAGTGAAATTTGTAAACCTTTTGGCTAACCAAGCCAGCTTGAGCTAGCCATATAATATCGTTGAATGATATAGCTTGAATGAAATTTTTAAAAACTTCGCTAAGCTTCATCCCTATTGTAGTGATGCAGGAATTGATCTGAAATAATTGGATCCCAACCAAATTTGACTTGTTATGTTCTTATCTATCTATATCTCTGTGTGCTTGCAAGGTATGACTCTTGCCTCTTTTTTTGGTTGGGTTGGGGGTAGAGGTAGACGAGTAGACGGCAGTTTATTTGAGCAGGGAATCTGGAAGAACTTCCTTCACTGTTGGGTCTCAATTACAAACATATCGTTCTATTTGTGGGCCTTGTCATCCTGGGATTGCGTGCCTGTTTCTTGGGATATATCAATAAAGAAACAACTCTTACACAGCTTACACTTTTTTGGCCCTGTACACAAATTTTAAAGGTTCTAGTTTCATTTGTCATCTTCGTATCTCCTGCAGCAATAAGGGAGGAGGGTTTATAGGCTACACTGTGGTATGAGGGCTTGTATTCTGTTGTATATGCATGTATAAAGTTTCTTCTCTTACCTGTAAGTTTATGAAATCATAGTAATTTACTGTAGCTGTGCAAGAAAGTCTGAGAATCTTATGCAAAAAAGATTGTTTAGCAGAGATTTCTTCAATTGTGATTTTTCAGCTGGCTCATTTAATTGCGTAGTCGTTAATTCTCTTCCTACTAGAAAATGTGTTTTTTTACGGTTAACTTCCTGTTCAATAAATCGTACAGGTTGTGTTACCATATGTTAAGTCGAAGTTGCATTCAATTTATAACAAAGAAAGGGAAGCTGTACTTCAGGCTAGTTTGTGGGGACCTCTTGATGAAGGATTTAGTGGTGCTGATTATCTTGATGGAGGGGGTTCCTTTGTTCCACCAGATGATTCACATGCTGAAGTGTCATCGAGATCACACTTCTTAAGGAAGACTAAGAAAATTATAGGAGCTTGTTACCCATGGATACATGCTGGGCATGAAGGTAAATTCTGTATATTTTCTTTTCTGCTTATAATAAACTTGTGGGGGTTCATTACCATGATGGAAAGCATGGGGCGTCTTAACATTTGGATAGGGTAGGATTAAAAATATGGAAATGTATGATACATACATGTTGTTGCAAATATTCCAAGAAGCTGGTCAATTTTCTGAAGTGTACCATTCAGTGAAGAAGTGTGAGAGTTTCTGATTATGATAAAATGGTAGATTGGTATCCTATCTCTGTTCCTTTCTGGTGGTTTAGGCTTTCATACAGATGTTAGATTGTGACAATTTTTGGAGTTAAACTTGTTCCTAGTGCTAATAAACTTAGTTAATAATGGGTTCTGTCAATTGTGTTTAAGCTGTAGTCTTTGTCTGATGAATGCTTTATTGGCTCCCCTTTTTCTTTTTTGATTGATCTCTTTATGCATATTAGCAATATGAGTGACTGCGTGTTCTTACATAGGCTAAAAGCATTAGCTGAAATTCTAACATACTGTGAAGTTTGTGATGGGGCAGGTGCTTGCGAACTACAGTGGAAACTTACCTTAGTCTTCAATTTTGTTAAGATAGTCCAAACTTCCGAATATCCAAGTGTAGCAATAGAGATTTGGATAAGGTTGGAGGATCTTCAGTTGGTGCTTGTTGAGTGATTGGTTTATGCGGCTTAAATTTCTATAAATTTTCCTTGAATATTTAAGGACAAGTTATGTGATGATTGAGCTTCGGTCATTGTGTATATATCTAGTGAGATTTATTATGATTTGTTAGAGCATTTTATGGGTACTGTGGTAACCTTTCCTCATATTAGGAAAACTGCTTTGAATTATTGCCCTGCAGGATTAATATTTGCTTACCAGACGTTATACCTGTTGGATGCCACTGGATTTTATTCCATTGGATTACATGTCCTGGGGATTCAGATTTGTCGAGCTACCGGGCAGGAACTGGTGTGTATTCAATTGGTGGAAGTATTCTTCAATAAGTTCTTAGCTAGAGTTCCCATTGGCCTTCTCATTCAGTTAAAAGGATGCTTCTTACTTTGAGCATTGTTGTCAAGTAGATGGATGCTTCCTCAAGAATTTCAAGGATAAGAAGCCTTGAACGGGAAAGACTTCGTGGTCCTCCTTGGTTAAAAGTAGGAGCTTCTCCTTCTTCTCTCTCTTATAGGTAATAGTAGGATCTTCTTCTTACTTGTTTATGTAAAGTGATAAGGAAAATTGTTTTTGCCACTGAGTCGGTTTCTTAGACTATAAATTCTCTAGTCATAAGGCAGGAAAGTTGGTGCTCTTGTAAGTAGCTATCTGTTTTAACTCTATGCTTACACATTATAATGCATTTAATTATATTGAATGACTGTCATGTTGAAGAAGTATTTGTGTGAGGATGTAGGGTTGGACCAGTAGTGGGCACTGACTTCCCATCTTCAAATTAATTGTATTTTGCATCCCAATCCCTTGGAACAGGATAATGAAAACAAAGTAAAATCTTGAGTGAGATTAATTTACACTGGCTGGGTTAGTTTTGGATGAGCTCTGGGGATGGGAGTGGTTTTTAGGATTTGGAAGAGGAATAATGTTTGTTAGTTACTTCCTTTGGCTATTTACTTTGTGTTTTGAAAGGAGAGAAAACTCGAGTTTTCACAAACATCCACTGATTGGTAGTCTTAACTTTTTGGTGGGGTCGTTATCCCAGTTCACATTCTATGATGTTTGATTCATACATGTATGTGCCTTTTCTTGGTTTTTTTGTTCTAATTATGTGGATATCACCTTTGCAATCATTAGATGAAATTTATCTTAATGATCGAAACCAAATATCTGGGGATCCCAAAACATTCCCCATGAAATCAAGCAAAAGCTGATTACATATTTACCCTTTACATTTTTGCAGTCTTTGTTAAGGTTCCAGAAAAAAGACACCACCTGGTACACTTACTAATAAAATAGGGCCATACTAAAGGTTTCCAGTACCAAGCTAGATTTTGTCTTGGGCTTAATGAGGCTCCGAGTGAGTCATTCAACGTCCACTCTGCTGTGCTATATTTTAGTTTTCTAATTGATTATAACTAGTTTAAGATTATTCTTTTGGAATATGATCCCAATATTGAACTACATTGATGGGCCTTTTAGCTTTTGTAGTTGATGTTGATTTTCTTTTGTGTGAGTTTTACTTGATAACCTGTGAACATGGTGCAGAATCATTACTCATTGAACTTAGAAAAGGAATATCTATTGCATATGGGACAATAGTTGCGCAATCCATCTTTAATGTCTGCTATGAGGATGAATAGCTATGGTTCATGAATTATTGAAATTGTTTGCTTGGTTCGAATTCTTGCTGTTCTTTATTTTCCTTAAACAAGGAGGAAAATTCTGCCCAAGGTTTGTGCTGGGTTTCTTGAAATATGGCCTTTCGAATGTTGGGAAACTCTTGTCTACAACTTTTGCTGATGAAACTTAGATGAATAAAATTGGCATGGAGAAAAACACCTTTATGATGTTGAGTCACCAGGATTTTTGTTGCTGATTGTTAAGATTGGATTCAAACTACTTATTGCTGTATTCTGTCTAAACTCCCAGCAGCAGTTCATGATTGTTTGATTTAGGGTATTTTCAAATAAGGATCCACTTTACAGTTTTGAGAACTTGGTTTGATTTGCTTATGGTATGCCTCGAGACATGAAATGGTGTTTAATAGTCATTGTGTAGCCTCATGCTGCAGTCTCTGTGCCTAATCTGTCTGTAACATTTACTGTTTCAGAAATTACTGGGAGGACTTCTCAGCGGTACATATGCAGTGCTAGACTATGCACAGACAGGTTTAATTGCGGCTGTATTTATCTTCAAGGTCAATATATTTTCAAATTATCCTCCCTGATTGAGTGTTATTGATGAATGATTATTTGCAAAATCAGTTGTCATGGACAATCTTCTGTATTGTGCTGCTTTTGTAAATTTGTTCCACGTCACGTTATCTAACCACAACCTTCTGTGTTCTGTTGGCAGAGTAATAGAATGGACATAGCCTATTTATTAGACCAGCCCGCATTGTCAGAGTTTCCAGAAGACGGGTTGTCAAAACAATCTGATTTGTCAGAAAACATGCTATTAGAACAATTGAATTGTCAACCGAATGATGAGAGAAACAGATTGCCAACTAGATGGACTATCATAACACAATTCAAGCGCCAAAACCAATAGTCCGTAGGCCACCTTGCCTATAGGTCCTATCCATTAGATAATCAAGTTGTCAGTTAGGCCAGAATTGTTAAACTGGCTCAACTCGTTGACCAAAGTCAAAGAGGCTCATGTCAATTGGCACACCATGTTATTGAGAACTAAAATACATTATTTGAAAAGTTACGCACGAGGTAAGCTGTTTAAGAAAGCCCACTAATCCCCCCTATCATCTGGGCATCAGTTTAGATCTCGAAACTAAGGACATGTGGTATAGCATTGTGACCCTGCATAGCAAAATTGCTATCAATACTCTCAAAAGCCACCTAGAGTTGTCAAAGAGGGAAGATAATAAACCCGCTAATTATGGGCATTACGAAGACCAAATAAATGCTCAGTTAGATCAGTCAATTACTCAGAATAACTAAGGCTATTGTAACCGCTCTTTCCAGTTAATAGCATGTAGTTGTTTACTAAACCGCCCTCAACATATGCCAAATGTCTCTATAAATATAAGCCCCATTAACAAAGAATAGGGCTTTTCTGCATCTTTTACTAGCTTGAGCAACCTTCTACTTCCTAGAGTAATCACTCTCCTTCGAAGCATTCAAAGAAACTTGTTCAAACACAAAACTCATATCACTTAAGACTACATAAAAAAGGTCAGGAGCTTGTCCTTTAGAAAATCTTTTCCCCCGTAAAATTTCTAAAGTAGGAGCTTGTCCTCCAAAAGCCTACTTTTACTCTCTATTCCTCTCTTTCAAGTTTGTCTAGTGCAATTCAATGCAAGCACCGCTCAAGTGTGGGCCCTTTTTCTTCAATTTCATGATTTCTTTTCTTCCAAGAACAAAATTATTTTAAAAAACTCACTTTATGCAATAAATTCTAATATTATAAAACGTTAGTAATATGGTGTTTCAGGTCATGTCGGTTGGTGGCCATATTGGTATCGGACATATTAAACAATATGTTTCGATATTGAATATTTTGACAGGAAAAAAATTCTGAAACTCGTAAGCCGAAAGGGTTATATTAACTGATATTTTAAATATCGGTCGATATATCGTGATTTATTATTAATACAGCAACATATTGTTATATTATCACAGTATTAAGAAATATCGATATTGGAAGACTCAATACCTGTATATATTGGCTAATATTTATAATATCGGCCAATATATATATTTATGATTGTTATCCCTTACTATGTTATAAGATCTAGAACTTCTTGACTATGCAAGCTGTTCAATTGATTTGCATTGGCTATAACCATAATGATTTTCAGATGATGGAATGGTGGTACCAATCTGCTGAGGAGAGGATCTCTGCTCCCACCATATATCCGCCACCTCCTCCTCCTCCGGCCCCAAAGGTGAGCAGCATTTATTTGTTAATTTTCTAATTTAAAGTTCTCTGCTTGGTCTTTCCACATGCTTTACATACACATGATTATTCTATGTGCCTGGAACAGTTACCCTCCTTCCCTGGAAAAAATGAAAATTCACTTTGACTCTTGTACTAAGAAGTACTGATACTTCTTCCAAGCTAGCATATCAATGGACACGTTTCGACACTTGTTGAAATATTTTATTGTTTTTTCATTTTTAACTTCGTTGTGTTCCGACACATTAGGCCATTTCATAATTTTTTTTTTAAAAAAATGGAGTTTTAACATAATTAAATCTTAAACCCTAAATAATTTTGGCTCACTTGTATATTAATTCTTCTTATAAAATTTGTTTGGATGAGAAAACAAAAGGTGTTCATTTTTCATTTGTTATTTGCATAAGATAGGATTGTCAGTCTATCGAATTCTCATATCTATAATAAACTATAAATTTCAATCAATGTGTCATTAGCTTGTTGTGTCCTCATTTTAAGAGAGAGAACATTTTGGTGTCATGTCAATATCTTCTCAAGGTTATACCAGTTTTTTTTTGTGTTACTGTCCCCAAAAGATTAACAAAAAAAAACTGAAAATACATGGCCGTAGTCATCACAGAAGCAGCAAAAAGCTGTGAATGTAATGCAATTTTTGTGTAAGAACATCTCAAACTAGTTATCATTTATGTGACTAAACTCTGCCAGTTTAGAACGCAGCAGAATGACCTTAAGGTTTGACCAGGTGCAACTAAGCCCTCTCTCCCTTGATTTCTCCCTTAATTAGTCACCTTAATCCAAACTGTGCATTCCATAATTCAAACTGGGCCGGTCCATGTATATTTTTTATTTTTAAATATTTTTATTTAAAATTTCATATTTACATAAAAAATACCTAAAAATATAATATTTTCAAAATTATAATATTTAAATAAGAATATTACGTAAGTATATATTTAAATAAAGAATCTTTACATAAAACACAAAAAGATAATCTATTAAGATATTTTTTTAAAACTTGGTATTTATTTGAAATAAATTACATATTTGTGGAAAAACTTCATAATTTGGGTTGAGCCAGTCCAAGCCAAATTGATCATTTTAACACATGACCATGCATGGCCAAAATAATTAATCGGCCTAATATTTTTGACCGTGCATGCTTAACTACTGATATTGTTTGACCAAACCCTAAAAATTTTTGATCGGCCTGCCTAATTTTGATTAGGTTTATTGGGGAGAGAAATAGAACTGCATATTTACTATCTTTTGTGGTGCCTGCATTGCACTGTGCCTCTGAGGTCTGAGCTTGAGGCCAGACACGCTGGATCAACTGAAACTCTCTCTACATTATCTTAAAGAACTGACTAACTGAGATCTACATATTTGCAAATATGAATGTGCCAGGAAAACTCAAGGGGAAGGAAGTTAGTAACAAATCCATAATATACTTGCAAGTATATGATCTCTCCTCTTGCAGAATTTCATGAGGCAAAGGTCAAGCACCAATCTTTCTAAGAGAATTAGTAAATTCAATTTATTTTTGGGGTCTTATCTCTCATTCCATGGAATTCATATGTCAGTGTGCATTGGAGCTTAATTAATATATGTTAGTATGCATTGGAGCTTAATCTTTCACGTCAGGGTATTAATGATTTTCTGTGTTTTTGCTTTTCTGGTTTTGTCTGGATTCTTCATGGCTTTCTAATCTAATGATGGGTCAGTTGCCACTTTGTAGGTACTGACCTCTTTTAAAAATATATACATCAATTACTTACTAAAAATATTCTATCATCCAAACAGGTTGCCAAGGAAGGTATTCCTTTGTCACCAGATAGAACAATATGCCCTTTGTGCTCGCAGAAACGTGCAAATCCATCCGTTCTTACAATCTCCGGTTTTGTCTTCTGTTATGCTTGCATATTCAAGTATGTTTCCCAGGTGAGACCTCCTGACCCCTGCTGTCTATTAGACCTGAATTTTCATTTAATTTCATAAATTAATACGTTGGAAGCTCTGTCAGATGATGTTCTGCGGTGTGAATCATTGAATTGCATTGTGAAGAGTAGAAGGAAATAGGATGAATACAAAAACACCAGGGGCTCAATGCTATGAAAAAACCATGCATGCAATGGGCATTTCCTATCTGAACGGACATAATTGTCAAATCAATTAATATAGCAACACTAACAATTGCATAAAGAGACTCATTATTCAATCTTGATGCATCCATTTTATATTCTTTCAGATATTTACGATCAAGAAATACTAGATTCTCTTTCGGATAGGCACTGAACGGAGAAGAAAGACCCGAATGCTAGAACGTTTTAGCCATCCAAAACTACATATAATTAACTCATTGAACTTGGTGACACACACTAATGTACAGCCAAATATCATCTAGCTTTACATGGGAAACAAAAACGTCAAAAAATGAAGTGAATGAAGGCCCCCACACAATTAAACTGACAACACAACATTGAAGCCGGTGACACAGTAATGTACAGCCAAATCTCCTCTAGTTTTACTTGGGAAACAAAAATGCCGAAAAATGAAGTGAATGAAGGCCCCACACAATTAAACCGACAACGCAAGTGCTACAGACCACACCAGCATCCATATAGATTCATACGGAATGAGTTGTTCGATTTTTGGCACGAGGTGTGAGGCAGCATGGTAGAATGCCGTATGAGTTCTAAACGAATTGTAAGCCGTTGGATTCATTTGCTCTTTAAAGACACCTATAATTGTTTGATCTATTGCAGTATAAACGCTGCCCCGTCACATTGATTCCTGCAGTACTGGAGGACATCAGGAGGCTCTTCCATGATATGTAGAAGCCCTTTCCTTTCTTGTCTCAGGTATTATTTATTTCTTTTCGTTGCAGAGTATATTTGTAGATATCCTTATACTGTGGAAAAACCTAATAATGTTGCCAATTAATCACCCACAAGTGATGAATTGATGTGTCCACTCAACCTCCATTCTTTTTCGTGCGTAGGTAGGAAGGAGGAGCCGTTATGGTCCTCCTACTATGCATGATTTCATATTTATTTAATAGTTATGATTAAAAGTTGAAAAATACATGGTAGAAATCATATCGAGTGATATTGAATGGTTATTCAATTTTTATTATTTATTTTTTGACTTTTAATCCAAGGAACAGATGATCATGACAGCACCCGTAGCTCGAGGGGGGAATATTGAGGAGGCATCCAGCCTAGATTGTGGTGGTCGTCGGTGAGATAGTTCAACATGAGGCTACACTTAATGACCTTAGATCGAGCCTCGGGAAGGGGGAATTCTGCATCTCTTTCATGGAGAATCAGCCACATTTTCTCATCGTTTCTCAACCATCCATTTGAAAATGAATAGTCGTGATTTAAATATATATATTTTTAATTGAAGCGGGTGAATAGAGGGTGGGAGGCTCTGCCATGGGGTAGCTTGTGTCTTAATTTTAGAATTATTAAATATAAATTTAATGGTCAGGCTTATTTTTTGAAAAAAATATACTGAGATTATGAAATTTATATCCAACGCTAATGTTATCCTATGCAGTGTAGTCGGAATAGGTGTATTAATTTTGAAATTAAGATTTTTATTGTCTGATGCTTAGAAAAAATAATAAAATAAATGAGAAATTGCTGTGATATGACCTTTTATCTTTGTTACCAAAATACATTCTAACGCGCCACCATCGTCTAGCTGCCACCGCCGATGTGCATCCGCCGCCCCTTCTGCGGTTGACTGTGAACCTCATTTATTAGTGAAATATGGTCGTTTAATTTAGAATGATTATTCCTTAATAATTAAGAATAAAAAAAAATATCCATAGAGAATA
>JAOVVI020013024.1:0-12010 GCA_028571085.2 Nepenthes alata | reverse complement strand
AAACCCGAAGTGGCAGCTGACCAATCATGTGGGTCAAAGTCGAATTGGTAGTTGACAAGCTTCACTAGTCAATCCAGCTAAGGTACGGAGTGGTCAGTGAAGAGCTAGTCTGGAATGAATTCATCATGTCTCTCTGCCGTTGGTTGGGCATACTTGAGAAGTGGAGTGCGGTGGCCTGTGGCTTGGGAAGTTATGTGGCTTTGTACTCCATCCTGTCATCATCAGCCACGTGTCCATCGTCGAAATGGCTGTCGATCACCATTAAAGAGACATGAAGATGTGATGCATCCGAACGCCTCCAAGTGATGACACGTGGTAGGCATTATGGGTGCGCTTTTTAAAGGCGCCGTTTTGAATTTGTGGTGGCCTCCGTTATAAAAAAAGGGACACCATTTTAAGTCGCACTTCACCTTCCTGCTTGTTCTCGTCAAACTTTTCCTTTTTTTACTTCTTTGTGACTTACTTCCCTCTACTTTAATGGCTCTAAATATTGGTGCAATTCGTTCTGTCCTTAACGCTGGCGAAATAGGGGCTTTGTAAATTCAATATAACATTTCGTTGTCCATTCTGTATTCGGTGTTGGGAAAGCACGATAGGGTCTGCTCGCCTCCAAAGGGGTTCATTACTATTTATGAGGCTCACCTGCAAAGTGGGCTTCGCCTTTCTATCCCGGGTGAGCTGTTCGACGTATTTTTGGTCCTCGGAGTTCCAATGGCGAGGTTTCATGTGAATGTCATCCGATACTTATGCTCATTCTGTATATTCCTTCACCATCGCAGGAGGGCATTGACTGTGACGGCGGTGAAGGTTATCTTCTGACTCTCCTAGAGTAGGGATTGGATGTCATTGTTCCCTCGCGAGTTGTACATCATGAGGCCATTCCCAACTCTATCAAGAAATGGAAGGACTGGTTCATCTTTATAAAGGTTTCTAGCGATTGGCCCTTATCCAGGGATTTGGGTAACGTGCCAGCTACCCTCACTGGCAAGGCTTTGCATGAGGAGGCGAAGTCCATCAGGCCATTGACGGAGTTGATCCAAAAAAACTCGGAGGAGTTCTAGAATGACCAACTTCTGTCGACTGAGGCCCTTGCATGGGCTCTTTGGGGCCCATCTTCGCCAAGCAATAGTGCCAAGGCTGTCGCTCCCTAACTGGCAGAGCCTAAGAGAAAGGCCAAGACCCTACTCATTTGGGATCCCTCTGACAGTCCATCTTGGTGGTGATCCACATTATCTCTGGGTTCCTCTTCTTCTTCCGTCGTCGAGGGTCTTCTTATGGTGGAGCGGATGAGGAGAATTGGCAAGTCATCTGGGTGCCAACCCTCACCACTTCTCTAGATGCCGGCACCTCGAAGGCCGGTGCTAGGGTGCATTTAGCCAGAGTGCTTCCTGCTCATTGTTTTGGCATGCTGGTTGGACCGGCAATTGAAGGACTAGTTGGATTGACAAAAGAGGCAGCCCAAACTCCCTCAAAGGCCCATCTTGGAATTAGGACGGTGGCCCACCTTGAGCCTTTGCAAGAGGGCTAGTGTGAATCCCCACAAAGGGCCCACAAGAGGATCCCACTTTTTCCTTGTTGGAGTGGGTGGCTGCCTACCCTCCTGAGCAGTCAACCAGAGAAGAGTCCGATATGAGCCGTTCAGTAGAGGTCAGGCCAGCGGGTGATGTCGAGGAGATGGCGGTGATAGAGGCCTCTCTGTCATCAGCTCCTTTGAGAGTTACTGCATCTAGGGAGCCCTATATCCGGGTAAGTTGCATTGAACTTTTGCATTTTCACCAGAGATGGCCAGCCGCAACCTCTTTTCCTTGTTCTCTTTGCAGGATGACAAAGTGATGCAATTCCTACAGACTTGCTTGTAGCAGCAGTCGTCTCGGATCCAGATGCTTGAAGGAGAGGTCCATCGTCTGAATCAGACAAGGGTCAACTTGAAGGTGGAGGAAGAGTTGCAGGGCTGGTTGGATGCTGTCGTCTCTGAGGTTGAGCTATATGGGGACCGCGTCTTGGACCTTGAGCTCCAACTTTCTAGGGTCCTGGTGGAGTTGTAGAATGCCTTGCTTGCTACTGAGCAGGACATGGCTACTCCTCGGAGAGGAGCTGACAACTCGAATCAATATGGACGAGTTAGGCCCTGTTCTACACGCAAGGTTCTTAGACGGTGTTCAGCTATGCCAACGGATTGCCTCCATCTTTGACCCTTGATTTCCCACTGGCATCTTTGACCATAGGAATAGGGTTGCTCAATGCCGGTCAAACTTAACTAACTTTGCCGACGGGGAGGACCCCTTGCCTTGTCCTCCTGCCGACCCCCAGCCTTAGAGTCGCTGTATTCAATGTCCCCCCTTGTTCTATCTTCTTTGTATTCATTGTATTTTTATTTTTTATATTGTTGTCTATACAACATGGTCTCTCAATGAATAAATGGAGATTTTTCCAAATGTAGTGATTTCTTTATTTTCATATGACTCTACTTTCCTGCGATCACTGGCCGGTCGAGCATGTTTGCTGTTGTAGCCGATCCTTTTTTGAGAATTAGTGTTCTTGTCCACGCATGGCAGATTGGGCCCTAGCCCCCTTAGCCATTGTAGACCGGCTGCGGGCTGCACGAGGATGCGACACGATATTCATCATAATAACGCCTATGGGCAGCTTCACTAGAGTTAGGACACACGTCGTTTGCCATCATAGCGACACGACCTTTCAGCTTCGCTGTAACATCGTTTCCTGCAGAGGCTTCGCTTATTTTACCGTGGTGTCTCCCACTATTCTTTTCATCGCTGGGCCTCTGCAGATATTTTTGCTTTCGCTATTGTTTTCTGGATGGCTAATAGAGACATTATTGACATTTCGACTCTATTAAGCAGCAGCTTCCTCTTTCCTTGGGCCGTCAATCAAGGAGGGAAGTGGAGACGGGTGATCGGTGGAGGAAATCGAAGAAGAGGAATCAGTGAATGGGGTCACCGCCGAAGAAAAACGCCACCCGGGTGGCCCACTCTTTGAGCCCCCTGGTGCCCTAAGGGTGCCTCCAGGTCTTGAATCAGTTGGATCTTCTCGTCAGGTACGCCTGTCTCGTTGAGAGATAGTCCAGATGCTTTGTTGATGTTGTTTATGACTGATCCCACTTTTTTATTTGACAGCCTCGAGTGGTGCCTCACTGGTTGGAGGAGTCTGGACTGTTGTAGGGCGACAAAATTGCTCGCTTGTTGCAACGCAAGCTGATCAGGCCACCAAGGAAATGGAGCGCAGGGTCGAGGCTGCTGTCCGGGACGTACTGCAAGTACAGGCACAAGCCATTCATCTTGACCAAGCCCTATCTGAGTATGAGGCAAAATTGCGGGAGCTCTTTGAAGCCCATGCCCAAGCTATGGGTAGGATCATGTTAATCAAGGATGAGTTGAGGACTTGGCTTTGTCCTGATGAGGTGGCCCCTACCCTAGAGAAGCAGTTTCAGGAGGGCATTTGTTTCAGCAAACAGATCATCTCCTTAGTGGCCCTCGACTTCCTCGTTGGTTTCCTGGATTCGAGGAACGTTAGAGCTACTCCCTGCTCAAACCTAATCGGCTACCCGATCAGAGAGGGTAGAGGGCCTGTGCCAGACCCTTCAAGGGGTCCTTGACCATAGGATAGTCATCTGGATAGGTCGGAGACGTGAATAACACCATGTATCTTCAAAGCAATCAGATGCCCTCAGATGTATATCTTGACTATTTAATAAAGTACCTAGACCTTGTTGATCATTATTGCTGATGTTTCTATTGTGTGCTAGATTGTTTTGTCCGATACTTTTTTCCTCATCAGTGCTTGGTCCCACTGGAGGATGTAGTAGCTTTCATGCGTCAAGTCCCAGTCCGTTGACCATTGTAAACCGATGGTGCTCATCTCTCCAGGAGAGAGTCATCATACATGCTGAAAAGCCCCCTAAGGTTTTGAGTTGATCGCACCTAGGCTGCTTCATACGAAACCGAGGTTCAAGTTTGATCATGCATGGGCCATTCGGTATGGGATCGTGGTTTGAATCTGACCGCATATGGGTCGTTCGGTATGGGATCGTGGTTTGAATCTGACTGCTTATGGGCCGCTCGGAACAGGATCGAGGTTCAGTAATAGGTGAATGAGAATCCACCCGACTTAGGGGCAATCTATGTCGTTTGATTTTGTGCAACATCAAACAAGTATTCATATGGACATACAAATAGGAATGATAAAGATAAACAAGTAAATAAATTATTTCATTGAGCATGATACAATCTTACAAGTATTCGCAATAACATATACTATACCTACTTGAGTTCAGTAAGACTCTTATTGGTAACATTTTTTTAGATGGACAGCATTCCATGTCCTTAGAACTAATTTTCCGTTCTGAGTTCGGAGGTTTTATGCCCCGTTCCGCAGGACGGCTGAAATGAGGAATGGGCCCTCCTAATTTGGGGAAGCTTGTTGCTGTCGGTGACCTTGCCCATGGCCTCTGTGCTTCGTAGGATCAGGTTTTCCACCTTGAACTACCGAGCTTTCACCCTCTTATCATAGCACTGGGCAATATGCTGTTGGTAGGCCATTGTGCGCATCTTACACGCCTCCTCGAGCAGGTTGAGGTGTTCCCTAAGCCGTTGGAAATTACTCAGTGAGGCAAAGCCTTCTACCCTGAGGCTGGGCAGCCTGATCTCGACTGGGATGACAATCTCAATCCCGTAGCACGAATTAAAAAGTATCTCAGCATTGGCTCCTTTGGCATTGTTCAGTACGACCATAGTATGGAAGGCAGCTCATCCGCCCAAGAGCCCCCGGCGTATTCCAACTTAGTCTTTAACCCGTGCAATAGAATTCAGTTTGTAACTTTTACCTGTCCGTTTGCTTATGGATAGGCTACCGAGGTGTGGACCAACTGATTCCCAAACTGGTGAAGTATTTCGTAAAGCGCTTACTAGTGAATTAGGTTCAATTATCAGTCATGATGACCTTAGAAATTCCAAACCTACGGATTATATTATACTGAATGAACTCCATGGCATTTTGCTCGGTAATTCAGGCCAATGGGGAGGTTTCAACCCATTTGATGAAATAGTCGATACCCACCACCACAAACTTCCTCTATTCGGATGTGATGGGAAAAGAGTCAAGAATGTTGAGCCCCCATTGTGCGAACGGCCATGGGGCCTGAAGGGACATCAGCTCCGTGGGCGGCTGATGGGGTATGTTACCATAGACTTGATAGTTTTTTGCACTTCTTTATGAAGTCTATGGCATCTTGCTTCATCGTCGGCTAGTAATAACCTTGGCGCATTAGCTTAATAGTGAGGTTCTTACTCCCAATGTGTGACCCGTAGATACCGAGGTAGACGTTTCCTAATGCATAGTCAGCCTCCTCTGATGTAAGACACCGTAAGTAGGGTGTGGAGTATCCTCTACGGTATAACTTTTCATTCACGATGGTATACCAGTCAGCTATCTTATTTATACGCTTTTCATCATCCTGGTTTCCTGCTAGGGAATCATCCGTAATGTACCTCTAGTAGGGTGACATCCATGTCTTGCCGTCCGAGACCTATATCGCCTTTGGCTCTTCTATGTTGGGAGAGGTCAAGATCTCCCACATATCTTTGGAATACTATTCTAGACTCTCGGCTGCCGCTGCCCCTGCTAGCTAGTTAGCTTTCCGGTTTTTCACTCTTGGGATGTGAACCATCTCAACCTTATCAAATTTTTGGACCATATTCCTAGCGAGGTATCTTGGAGCAGCGGGTTGGATTCCTCAAAAATTCCGTGGATTTGGTTGACGATCAGTTATGGGTCGCTGTAGATGGTTACGTGCCTCGTCGAGCATTCATTGGCGAGCCGCAATCTAGCGAGCAGGGCCTCATACTCAGCCACATTATTGGTAGCCAAAAACCCAAACTTTAATGGGTTTCTCACTTCAAGTCTATCAAGTGTCCTTAGAACTACTCTGGCCCCACTGCCGAAGTGGGTCGATTAGCTGTCCACGTGGAGAGTCCAATCTAATGCTTCATTCCGGCTATCAACATCACTGGGGTGATCGATGTCCAAAATTAGAGTCATGGTCTCGATAATAAAGGCAGTCAATGCCTGCCCTTTAATGGTCGTCCTAAGTCTAAACTATATGTCGAATTCACCTAATTTGATAGTCAACTTAACAAGTTGCCCTGACACATTGGGTTTCTGTAAGATTCCCTTTAATGGCTGGTTGGTCAGGACACCTATTTTGTGTGTTTGGAAGTAGGGTCGTAGTTTTTTGGCCAAAAAGACAAGCACCAGTGCGACCTTCTCCGCGTACGAGTAGCGGATCTCGATGTTTGCCAATATTTTGCTGATATAGTAGACCAATCGTTGTACGTCAAACACATATCGGATTAGAACGTAACTAAGTGTCGCCTCAGAAGTTGCTAAGTACAAGTACAACTTCTCATCCTTGTTTGGTAACGTTAGGAGAGGAGGACTTGCCAAATACTTCTTCAACTCGTCAAAGGCGGTTTAGCAATTGATTATCCATCGAAAACCGTTCATCTTAGTCCCCCTCAAGGCTTTGAAGAAAGGGAGATATTTGTCTCCGGACTTAACCAGGAAGCGGGAGAGCGTCGCAAGCCTTCTAGTTAGTCTCTAGACGTCTTTCACGTTTTGCAACAGAGTCATGTCCATGATAGCCTTTATGTTCTCCAGATTGGCCTTAATCCCCCACTGGGAAACAATGAAGCCCAAGAATTTTTCTAAAGACACCCTAAAGACGCATTTAGTTGGATTCAATTTTCATTCGATGCACCTAGAGCAGCTTGAAAGCTTTGGTGAGGTCATTGACGTGGTCATCGGTGGTCTTATTCTTGACGAACATGTCATCTACGTATACCTCCATATTCCGTCCGATCAGGGCTTCAAACAATTTGTTCATGAGTCATTGGTACGTCACACCTATGTTCTTCAACCCGAAAAATATAACCTTGTAGCAGTACGTCTCTCTGTCCTTTATGAAGGTGGTATACTCTTCATCCTCAAGACTCATCTTGATCAGGTTGTAATCGGAGTACACATCCATAAAACTGAGTAGTTTGTGCCCGGAGGTGGTATCGACGAGCAGGTCGATCTTGGGCAGTGGAAAACTATTTTTTGGGCACATCTTATTCATATCGTTAAAGTTAACGCACATCCCCCACTTCCCATTACTCTTCTTGACAGTGACAACATTAGAGAGCCAGTCTGGGTACTGGACCTCTCTGATAAAATCGAAGTCGAGCAATTTCTTTACTTTAACTTGGATGATGATGAGTTTTTTCATATAATGGTTTCTTCGCTTCTACTGGACGGGTTTGTGGGTTGGGTCTAGACCTACTTGTGGACCATCATCTCGGACGGAATCCCAAGCATATCAGCCAAAGACCATGCAAAAATGTTAGAATTTTGATGAAGGAAGTTAACCAGCTAGTCTCGTAGGGGTTCGACAAGTAAGCTTCCAATCTGCACACATTTCTTTGGATTTTTGGGATCCAGAGGGAAGTTATCGGCCGATTCGCCAGCTTGAGCCTGCTGTAAGGATGCTTCATCTTTGTGATCCAAATCGTCCACCGGGTGGTTCGAAGTGGCTTGAGTGACTTGGGACAGGTAGCAAGTCCGATCGGTCACCTGACTGCTTAGTACCTCTCTGATACCGCAGGATGTATGAAACTTAATCTTCAAGTGTGGGATGGACGTCACGGCCTCAAAGGCAGTCAGGCAAGGTCACCTCATAATGGTGTTATATACTGAAGGGATGTTAACTACAAGGAACGTCAGCAAGTGGGATACCGTCTTGGGGTATGTTCCCAAGGTGACTTCCAGTTGGATCATTACCTGAATGGGCACTGGCTCATTGTCTAATCCGTAGAGGGGCCCTTCCGCCGGTCATAGCTGACTCTTTTTTAATCCCAATTTAAAATAAGTATCCATGTAAAGTAAATCGTGCGAACTTCCATTATCAATAAAAAATCATTTCAATTGATAATTGACGGTACCATCTAAAATGATGGTGGATACAACCAGAGGGTCAGAGTGAAAAGTCATTATATGTGATATATCTTCTTTGCTGAAACTAATGACGTCATCCCTAAATTCTGCCCTTGGTTTCTTCGAAGCAGTACCGAGTTGGCCTATCGGGTGTTCTGGCCGAGTTGCCACCATATTGACTATCTTGACTGTAACTCAATTTCTTGGCTGCTGCTACTCGGTCATCTCTTCGCCTACCTCACCGGCCCCTTGCTCTGGGTTTCACAAAAACTTGGCCAAGTGTCCCCTCCGAATGGGTTCTTCAATTTCCTTTTGTAGGGTCCGGCAAGCCTCTATATTGGACCCGAAGATTGATGGTAGTAACAATATTTCATCTGATCTCCTCCCTTTGGGTTCTTGACCGACCTTGACCACTTCAAAAAATTCTTCTCACAGATCTGTATGAGGATGTTAGTTCGGGAGTCATTCAAGGAAGTCAGGCTTTGTGTCCCAAATTTCCATCTAGCCCCCAGCTCCATCCTGGGCTTCTTCCTCATATCTCGGGTACTGAAGTAGTCCACGTTTCTCTTTCTCCCCTTGGTGGTCCTTGGTGCAGTGGGTCATCGCACCCTAGGCGCTTAGTCTCGTTGACCTCTTCGGCCGCCATGTAAGTTCGGGTGATGGCCTCGGCTTTGCAAAAACGTCTAGGCCATGTAGTCTCGTGGGCCAAATGTTTGAAGAATTTGATCGGCTCTAAGGTAGAGATGAAGGTGCTTAACTTCACCTCATCAGTCAACCAGGGAATTCAATAGGCTTCCATAGTGAAATGAGACAAGAAGCTTCTCACGCTTTCATTGGGCCATTACTTGATGCAGGCAAAGTGCTAGAGCTGTCTTTCCTCCCTTTAACTTGAAGCGAATTGCATCAGGAAACTATCAGCAAGCTTCTGAAATGTATGGATCAAATTTGGTTATAGAAGATAAAACCAAATCTAAGCGTCCCCTTTAAAGGTCAATGAAAAGCACAGGCACATAGTTGCCTCACCTAGGCCATGGAAGCTCAGTAGGGTACGGAAGTCGTCCAGGTGGCCCATTAGGTTAGTGCTTCCATCTTAAGGCTCCAGGGTCGGCATTTCTAACTTTTGAGGAAGCGATTGTGTTTGTATCTCCATTGTGAACGATGATTGTCTCAAATCTGTGGATCGTCCAGCAACATCTCTCTTGGACACGTGCGACCATATTTTCTCAACTCGCACCTATACTCGAGGGGAGACAATTACTCTTTTCTTATTGAGGCAGGTTATCAACTTTGAGTGTTTCAGTGAGCGGCGGGAGGTCGACCAGCTACTGTCGACGGTTGGCTGGGCATTGCTCGAGGCCCCCTCATGGGCCAGTGGCCTTCGTTCATCACGTAAGTAGCACAAATTTTGCCACTCGAGGATTTCCTCTAGTGTCTTGCAGCCAAGTTGGCCTTCCAAATGGGATTGGACCCCATCGCTTGAAGCCGGTCTAGCTACGATGCCGTCTGGGCATCCTTCCTTCCTGATCGGTCAATTTTTCCTCTGGCTCCTTCGTTTGGACATTGAAGTACGTGCAGTGGAAGAATGAGCCCCAAGCCTATGCCGATGTGCGTGAAGGGTCTAGAGTATATGAGATATATTTTTCACCCGATCAGCCAATGCTTGCATGAATGGTGTCATCGTTCCCCCACGTGGCTACCTATAGAGGGGTCGTCGCTATGGAGGATGACGTCCTTGGCCAGAGCATTCGCATGGGCTCTAGTGTTGACGATATCTACTTTTGTGTGGATGGTGGTTAGGCCTTTTGTTTGCCTTCTCATGGACGGCGCCAATGATACATCATAGATCCGAGTTGTCGACGGATTTAGGTGCCACTAGGTCTTTGGGTCGAGTTGAAGCGTCTCCTGGTCTTCATATTCCTTGGCTTGGATTCAGCACAGCACAACTCAAAAAATGAGAAGTCAAAAGATTTACGGGACTCACTCCCTAATATATATTCTGACGCTCAAATCAATAATTTTTCTTATGAAATAAAAGATATAATGACAGAATGTATGGGCAACAATGTAGGGAAAGGGGATTTGTAAATCTAACTCGAAGGTTGCGCTTGCCATGGAGTGACTTTGTGGTGGTGCATTTGTGGAGAGCGGCTTTGGGGTGATATGCTTGTAGAGAGCGGCTTTGGGGTGGTGCGCTCGTGGAGCAGCTTTATGTCGTGGAGGTAAGAATTATAAGAAAATTCTCGGGGCTTGGCAGACAAAAATAAAGCTTTGGCGTTCGAGGGCTTACTTAATTGTGTATGTGAGTATTGATGTGTGCATTCAAGAGAGCATGCCTCTAGAGTCTATCTCGAGAGCCTTTTATTGCCTTGAAACTCTCTTAGCTTCGTTCGGGTAGCAATGCTGGCTGCCAGTTATCTAGAGAAGATTTTTCCAACTGGCGAGGAGGTTGCTGGTGCCATTTATGGCAACTGTGATTGGCCAATAGGACTCCTTCCTTTCCTGTGGAGATGCTGTATGCAGAAAATGTTGGAATTTTTATCATGGGAGATACACTGAGTTGGGGGCTTCCTTCTCGAGAGAGATCGTGAGCCAATGAGATATTCAGAATTATGATCGGTTAGGCAGGTAATTTCTTGTGCACGAAAATGGCGTCGTGGGCAGTCTCCTTGAGTCATAGCTAGTTTGGGCCACATCCGACCGACTGGTGGATCGCTTCCGGTCAACAGAAGTGTTGACCGTTCTCTGAGCCAGTGGGCCTTATTCCTTCTAGGCTAACCATCTTTTGGGCTGGCCCATTTCTGCCATCCATCACCCATGTACTCTATAAATTAGATTAAACGTTGCTTTTCTAACTAGTGTATGGTATGTATAAAATCTTTACATACAAAAAATAAAGTAAATATGCCATAAATTATATTATATCAATTCCTTATAATGGTTTTTTTAAAGCCAAATAAATTCTACAAAATAAATATTTTTTAGAATTTAAAAATGAATAAACTTTTTATAAACTTGGTTGTATATATACTTGAATATGTAATGGGGCTTCTTTAACAATTTTTGCATTTTGGAAACAAGTTTTTTAAATTTAGAGTAAATTGTAATATCCGATTTTTTGACCAATTGACTTGATATTATTAGTTATTTTTTTGTTAATTTTTGATATATTAAAAATAATTATGCAAGATTAATTTGAAAACAAATTAGAGTAATGAAGTTGATTAGTGCCTAAAGCATGCTCGACACATACTCGTACGTTTTGGGTAGATTGGGTGCGTCTGATGAGCTCCTGAGGCCGTGCTCAAGCGTGTTTGGCAAAGTGATCGTGCTCAAGAAGAGTTTGATGAGGCGCTCGTGCGTAACTTGAGGTTAGGCACTGCACTTGTGGTGGCGTTCATACGCTGGTTCGATTATATACGGAAGGTGTGCATTATTTTCAATAATTTCATTCAGAATGGAGGAGAAAGGAGAGAGAAAGAGAAGGAAAGGAAGTGAGAGGAAGAAAAGAAGAAGTATTTTAAAGTATCTTTTGGTCGAATTTATCATATTAGATATAATACAGGTATCCTTATACCCTATCTTTGGTCTATTTTTATTTTCATTTAGTTTTACTTATATTTGGTAATTTTATTATATATGCATATTATTTTATTTACCACATTTTGATTTGTTATGCATGTATGTTATTTTTATCAGAATTTTATTTTAATTTTATTATTATTTAAGGACTTTACTTGTCTTGTGAAAAAGGGTAAATATTTTGAGAAACTTTATTTATATATAAGAGTATTTGCAAAGAAAAAGTTATAAAAAGTCGCATATAAACCTTATATATGATATCCATAGATATACTTCAAATCAAGTTCTATATTTGTGTATTCAATTCGATATGTATAATTTTTTTAATGGTTAAAAGTTTTATATTTGACCTTTTTAAGTAAAAGTTTTGTACATTTTTACCATATAGGAAAAGTTTTAGACTTGTAATATAGAAGCCCTCCATAATTTATGATTTTATGAGAAC
>JAOVVI020013023.1:0-12010 GCA_028571085.2 Nepenthes alata | reverse complement strand
CTTTTTTCTCTTCCAAGATATAAGAGAATTACCAAGAAACGTACACCAACCAATAACCGAGCGATGAGTGTCTGCACAATCGGCCTAATCAGCGTCATTGAACCCTATCAACTGTCGAGAATCCCCAATCAAAAAGAATAAGCCACTACTAGATGTGCGTTTTAGGTAACGAACAATACATTTTACAGTGGCTAAATGCATATGTCAAAGAGCCTACATAAATTGGTCAACTTGTTAGACGGAAAATGAAATATCAAGCCTCATAATAGTCAAATGGTTCAAATTGCCTACCAACCGATGATATATAGATAATAAATCTCCTTCCTCCTACTAGAGCTTTGAATTGACCTCCATAGATGTGAGAGCGGGTTTGCCGAATTGAAGGCTAGCTAAAATAATAATCTACTGAGTATACTTATGTTGGTGTGAAAGAGTGCTTATAGAAGTAACATTGACTTCTGGGCCATGACATTACTATAGAAGACCAAGATCTGTCATATGATTTGAAGTCTTGAAATGCTTTTGCAGTTGCTCATTCAACAGAAAGTCAAATCCAATGATAACTATATCATCAGCATACAAAAGGAGGATAACTATTCTTGTGGTTATTTGTCAAAGAAATAGAGAATCATGCTAACTTTGAGTTAAGTAAAGTCAATGAGAGTAGTACAAAATTTGTCAAACCAAGCCCATAGTGCCTACTTAAATTGTAGAGAGATTGCTTTAATCTACAGATCTCTGAGGTATAGTGAAGGAACATGCTTGGAGGAGAAATCATATAGATTTCTTCTTATAAATCTTTATGTAAGAATGTGTTTTTGATATCTATTTGTCGGATAGATTGTCCTTTTGAGGAGCAATAGATAGAATAGTACATACAGTAGTTATTTTAGCTACGGGAGCAATAGTTTCTTCATAATCGAGACCATTGATTTATTGATTGCTAAGAGCCACCAAACGTGCTTTATACCGGTTAACAGAACCATCAGTTCGCACCTTAATAGTATATACCCATCTATATCCAATGGGCTTGATTCCAGTAGGATAGGATACAATATACCTTGTGTAATTTTCCTAAAGAGCCTAAAGGTCATCTTACATAACTTGTTGCCAACAAGCTTAGGTAGAGGCTTGAGAACAAGACGAAGATACCCGAGTACTATCCAAAATTACCTAATTAGCTGGAGAGAAGCCATACCTATTGGGTAGACAATGAAACCGAGTGGATCATTGAGCTACAGGTGGAGCTAGATTAGGCAACAGTTAGTATCAGGAAGAGGTCATGAGCGGCATCTCTAGCATACAGTTCCGGGTTTGAAATAGTCAATAGAGCTAAGTAGATCATCAACAGTGGGGAGCTCAATTGAGGTGGAATCCAAGATGACTCGTGTGGAGGTAATATTGAGCTTCAAAGAAGACCACATGACGGGGAAATATGAAACTTATGACATTATAAGCTTATGATGTTCAATTAATAGTAGGTGGACAAAGCTAACACAACCAAATATATGAAAATAATGATATCTGGATTAGTTCCGAACAAATGATAATATAGGGAATCATAATGAAAAAGATAACAATTCTTAGCAAGGTATATGATGTACTCTTAGCCTCGATTTCATTGTATAACATAACGGTTCCGAGCTACGACAATAGTGTATAATGTCTCGATTGAGAATTTTGTAGGTACTGACGATTCAATTAGCAAGGTATGAACAGCATCCAAAAGATAACGGTTCTTAGTCTCGGTGACCTCGTTTTGCTATGGAGTGTAAGGATAAGAATATTGAAAAAGAATACCTTTTGTGGTTAAATTAGCGTAAAAGTCATGTGATATATATTCTCTCCTAGAATTTGAGCATTAAGATTTTAGCATGTTGGGAGAATTGTGTTTTAACATAAGTAATGAAAACTCAATAAATAGAGAATACTTCATCTTTAGAGTAAAGAAAATATGTCCAAGTCACAAAGTACTTGTAGCGAGTATGAGAAATAACTAGACTCATATCCTATACATTGGTATGAATAATTTTAAAACTTGTGGAAGCACGGCTACTATACAAAGGAAAAGGATAGACTTTATTTTTACCAAGTTTACACGAATTACAATCAGATGGCACAAAAGGATCTTTGTTTCCTAAATAACCATTGTCTCCCAAAGGATTGAATCGTTGGATTAATTACAAAAATTGTTTTTAGCCTAATTTTATCTAAATGACTGAAATGATAGAGGAAAAAATGACTAACAATTAGATTATGAATTTTAAAATTACCGATGCAAAGGATAATGAAAAGATACTAAGGTATTCTTGAGTTCACCTGAGTATTTTTATGTAATATCTCAAATTACTCATGCTCAAAGTTCTTCAATTATGACAATTAAGACAACTTCACCAATTGATGTTTCTTCAAGGATTATATCAAAATTTTAATTACTAATCTATTCACTATATCTCTATGTGAATAAACTAAATAATCAAGCATCAGGGTAAATTTGTTTCATTCAAAATTTCATGAATCCAAGTAGTATATCTCTATCTACCATGAAATCCATGTTACTTCTCTCAAGATCAAGAAAATGTATGAATCTCCTCTTATTCTCAGCATTCATCATCAATTTATTTAAATGGTGATCAATCTTTCAAAAGCATTAAGTAAAAAGAGAAGTAATCATAATATAAAAAAATTATTACATGAAGTAAACTTAAGGAAACATAGTCCTACTTATGCTCCATCAAAAACCCATGACAAGAAAATTTAGTTCATGATAGAATGAACAACTAACATGAAAATCCTAAAGTTCATCTTCTAGAAGAAAAAAATTAAAGAAGAAAGGAAGAATTTCTGCCATTGAAATTTCTGCTGTTACTGCTCTATGCCAGTTGATTTTCCTCTCCTCTAGAATTTTTGTTGTTGCTGCTCAAAGCTGACCGATTTTGCTCTCTCCCTTTCTAGCCTCTATTTCTCTTCTTTTTAAAGAGTTTTTCCCTTCCCAAATCAACTACCAAGTGTCAAAATCTATTAATGCTAACGGTAATGAGAGTTATAAGGCTCTAATACCATGTCAGAATTGGTTTGAATGCCTCTCCACTGAAATTTTTTTTCCATTAAATATAATATATCTTTCCTAAAATATATCATATTACAATCTTTTTTCTTCTTAAATTACAGGCTTAATCATAATAATTATAGCAAATCAAAATCATCCAATCATGAAAAATATATATACATACACATTCGACTGAAAGGATCTCTCCTAAAGGAATTGTTCTCTCAATTTTTGGTTTTGGATGCTCAAAGATCATTTTCTGAAACTATACTTTTACTCGCTTTCACCCTACTTTCTTTTGTGTTTCATTTTTGAAAGATGCATAGGAGTTTATAAAGTAAACTTCCTGTCAAAGCAGTTTAGTGGAGTGATTCATAGGCGGAAGTAGGATTTTCGCTCAAATAACTCACGCAAAAACAATATTGCCTTTTCGCTTGAACTTTTGATACGTGAGAAACTTGCTTTCCTAATTTAGAATCCCATAGCTTGAGCCATTATCTTGCAAACAACATAAGAGTAGTCTCTGGACATGTAGCTTAGGCACCTATCTCGCAGGCTTGGTACATAGTCCTGATAGCTTATAATCACGTGCTGAACAATCTACGAACATGTGTTGAGAGTTGCGAATTTTCACTCAAGCATGAATCACATGAATATTATGCAAACATAATACACTCTTCGCACGGGTCTTTTCTCGTCCAATAATAGATTGTTATGTTAACATTGGGATAGCTTGTATTTGTAGATGGTATTTTAAGAGAGATGTGATCCCTGTATGGGCTATTCATTTGAGCCTTGTATGTGCTCTATTTCATATAGTAATTACAAATGGACTGAAGCAAAAACTGTAAGCCATGATTTTGTTCCAAATGGGCCTTTTTGCACTTTTACAAGGAAACCTGTTGAGAGCCACGGACGGGTAATGAAAATATAGAAGGTGCTTGCCCTTGTGATCATGATCATCCATCAAATGACTTCATTACGAACAAGTTGCCAAGAGAAATGCTATACTTTAATGGCCAGATGCGCTAAAAAAATGCTGTTATTCTCAAACGATCAAAACTATTTGAAACAGGCACCTTGGCATCTAATCAATGGTCAAACACATTGCAGCAGGGTACTTGGGAAAATATTGTAAAAACACTCTCTCTGCTCTCCATCAAACATATCAGTATGTATATAACAGTTCGATATTGAGTTCTAGAGGATCTTTCAGTTTGCTAGTCGCATAATCCATAAGGCTCCTTGTATCTTGGAGGTGTTCTTTTCTAGGAACCCATTAGCAAACATGTAATCGAGTGGGCCAAAATAACACCTTAAAGATTGTGACCCTACATACCTGTAAGCCTTGATTCATGGGACATGACACATTATGTTTATTATACCCCCATCAAATCATAGTGAATAGCTAATGAGAGATAATTGAGTAGCTAGTTGTTAGTATTTTGTGGCTAGGATGTGAGGATTAGTAAAACAGATGTGTTGATGTAATGACTCCAATGAGTCCATGAGAGGAAGGGACGGCCGGTTGAATGAAGGCATATGTGTGAATAATGAATGGAATGTAATCCAAGAATGGCTTACCTTGTTCTCCTTGTCTAGTCTCTCTATGCCGATCATCCTCAATGCTTCTTCACCCTTTTCTTTTGATACACAATAAGATGAGCAATTTATGTCTGCCTCTAAACTAAGCTCCTCTCCTGTTCTTATAGTCTCCCTGTTTTCACTGAAGCTTGTGGAAATAATTGCTCCATTTCTGTTTCATATCCTCACCGCCATACTGCCTGTTCCTTATCATCCTTGATACATTTCACTTTGTTAAGTATCAAGATTAGTTCTAATATATATTTGAGGCTATCACCTGAAGGTAATAGCTTGAGAGCAAAGTTTGGATTAGTTTTTAATAATTACTCAGTGTAAGTAAATCATAATTCAATTAAAAAAGTAGGTTTGAACTAAAATCTTGATTGTTACTCTTTTCAACTAATGTCAAACATGACCAAGTTTATTTGGGCTTCTTGATGGTCTATTGAATCTAAGAATGTCATTATTCAGTATAATTGGAGTGATTAAAAAGTGGCTTAAGATACCCCTGCTCTTGGCATAAATTCTAAAGACATGCATGCTAAAGATGGTTGTCAGTTATGTACCACCATTTCTGAATTACAGTTCTATATCTTATAGAATAAAGCAGTATATATATGACATAAAAACCGTATACATTTGACAGCACTACTGTATACATGCAATTTATGCCTACATTACCTTTTTGCAGTTCAGGTTAATAACTTTTTACTATAATAGAGGTTTGTGAATAGTATTCTCTCAATGCAGGCTCTGGGAGTGTTATTTGAGGCCCAATATTTTCAGAATGTCATGCGTGTTGGTTTCCGGCTGAGATCAACTTTGGTAAATATGTTTCCACTTCTCCTTTTGATATGCTTGAACTTCTGAAATTGTTTTGGTTGGATGACCATGTTATTGTTTGATGTAAAGGGATGTAAGGAGTTAAAGCATTCGTCATCAGAGCTATATCTAGCTCTCCCCTTCACTTCTTCTGAATGCAGTGTTTTCTACAACACTTTGAATCGGTTGAAAGTTTTGCTATGACTTTCCTGATGACTTGTTGGGTTGGACAGGTTTTTATTAAGGCTCTATTTGGGCACAAAGTTTTGCTATGTGATCTATCCTTGTCATGCCAAATAGATGGAGTCCAGATACTTCATACCACGGTTAAAATGAGCTGTCAGGACTCAAAATGTTATATTATTAATAATATTTAGGCCTCCAAAAAGGTGCAACATGCAGCTAATATATTGAAACACAAAAAATAAAATAAAATAAAATGGCCTTGTTCATTTTGGCACATTAAAGCCACTAGAACCCTCCAGCTATACCCAACAGAAGAGTTCCCAAGGAAAAAAAAGAAGCCACCATAGCATATGCTGTCATATGCCTTGATGAATGGTAGGATGTATTCCTGCAGTAGAGGGTGATGTGGTGGACAATACTACTATTGTACAAAGAGACTGTTTCCATTATTTAAATATGTGACCTCTGGGTCGAGATGGAGAAACCTTATTGTTGCTCCAAGATTCACACTTCATTGTTTTCCCAATATGGCAACCTGATTTTTATATGTAGTGTTCTTCATGTGTTCATTGTTCACTAGAACTTGCTTTCATAGCAATTGTTATGGGTTGAGGATTATCTAGTGTATTGCAAGGGTTTGTCATAAAAATTATTTTTGAACTTGTTTTTTTCTTATGAACTCTTGAAGAGTTTGGTGATTGTTGATGTTAATCTATTATTATGCTGCTATTTGGTCTTACAGGTTGCTGCTATATTCCACAAATCTTTAAGACTAACACATGAGAGCCGAAAAAAAATTGCATCTGGAAAGATTACGAACCTTATGACAACTGATGCTGAAGCGCTTCAGGCATGTATATTTTTAATCTAATTATTTAGCTTTAAGTACTTCAGACCTAACTGTGTAAGTATTGTTACTAATGTAATGTTTATATTTTGGTGAGTCATCAAAGTATAATTGCTGGTATAAGCAAACAAAATTTCATATGCTATAAGAGGAGTAAACAAGGAATAGAATATCATCTGATATATATCGGCATCAAGCCATCGATATTATTAAAAAACTGTGAGAAGTATGGGCCAATACAATTGATTTGTATGGGATGACTTCTAGTTTTAATTTTTTTTGTTTGCTTCACTCATGAAAGTCTAAAATCCACATATTTTAAATATACACACCTTCTACAAAGCCTAAATTTGCATATTTTATAGAGATATGAAAATATATAGATAAAAAATATCTAGTGATTTTCTATGGCCTAGAAGGATATCAAATCCAATTTTGATAAATTTAACAAAACTTGTCAAGTATGTAAATATATGATAAAAGATTATTAAATTTTAGTATATAACTCATTTTTTATGTAGCCAGGAAAACACAAAAACATTTTGCATATATAGTGTTCAATTCCAATATGATACATACTGCTCAATATGAATGATCATAATATTGGAATGACCGATATTGATACCAATATTTCTAATCCATGGGAGTTGGTCAACATGATGTGGACTTTTTACCTAATCAATAACTGGGCTTTATCACCTCCTCCTTAGACCCAATGATATGGGAGCATCGTGCACTAGGATACCCTTTTTAGAAAGTGGGCTGCAAATTGTGTATCTCAAATGTGTATTATATGGTGATAATTTATTGTGTATCTCACAGACACCAAAATGGGTTGCCACCTATGTACAAGCTTGCCAGCAGAACAACCAAAGGGATAAAAAATATGTTGTGGACAACATGTAAGCCAAATATGACCTCTAAATGCGAAGTCTATTAATGAAATTTATGATGTTCAATAATTGTCTCAGACAATTTTTTTATACAAAAGGTGGACAATTTTAATCTGTTTTTTTCTAGTCAAACCTCGGAGGGTAATCCTCCCCCTTCCAAAAAAAAAATCTTAAAGTGTGATATGGTGTTGAGATAGCAGTTAGAACTGATCATATTAGGGTTGAGGCATTGGATTTTGGGGTTGTCATGTGCTCAATTGTTAGAAATCCAGATTTCTTCATTATTGGGTCGGTTAATACTTGGCTCTAGTGTCATTTAGGTGCAGTCTTTTGGGGTATTGGTTGCTTTTGGATGATGAGTAATTTGCTTTTGGTTCTATTGAGGTTCAGTTATTTTGCTTTCTTGGCTGTATTAGGATTTTCCCCATATGGAAGTATCAATCAGGCAAACCCATTGTTTTGGTCCATTTCATGTTTAGGTTGATATGAGATTGCTCATTTGACCTGAAGGTCTCAAATACAAATGAGGGAAGCAATCTCTCGGCATCTCCAAACCCCATGTTGTATAATTCTCATGCATTGACCAACCTGTTTTCATGTTTAGGTCATTTCGTGTCCCAACCCAAGTTATTTTGATCATACATTTTCTTCTCTGAGTCATTTTGGGTTCAAGTTGCTTTTGGCTTAGTGTCAATTAGGTTTTTGAGTAATCACATCTCAGATAATTTTGGGTTTGCATTAACTGTTGGTCTCTTGTCAATCATTCATTTAGGTTAGGATCAACTAAGGTTTTAGGCTAGTTGAGTTGGCTTTTCTTTTAACTTTTTTGGTCAGATTAGATATTTTCTGGGTAAGCAAAATGTTTCATTGCTAACCATGTGTCAAAGATTCTGTACGTCTTCACAGTTTGGCTCACATATGCTTGCACCCAAAGTCCACCAAAGCAATATATCTGTTCAAAATATTGACAAAAAGACCTTAGGAAAACTATTCCTTTGCATAATTTGGTCACATATAAGTTTTAAAGATGTGAGAATGCCTAGAAGAACCCTGAAATTCTCTATTGTCCTTTCCTTCCATAAATATAAGCTGTGGCAGCAAAAATAGGGTCTTAGCATGTTCCCTTTCTTCCTCTTTGTGCACTGCTTTTCTTTCAGCTTCTTTATTCCAGTTCAGATTAGATTTTGCCACTGCACGTGTGTGGGGTTGCATTGATGGAAAAAATGGCATCAGATTCCTTGTCACATCTCAGGACTATCAAGCTTGGAGTTGCACCGCCACACTTACGCAAGTGCTCGCACACATGGACAGCGACAAATTGTGCTTGAGTTTTATTTCTCAAGTTATGCCCCTACAATAATGCCAAATGATAGTATTACCAAGCTTCAGCCACCTGACCACACTTTTAAGAAAACTTACATGCATGTGGGTTTTTTTTTCCCACTATGTGGCTTGTTTTGCTGCCAGTGGGTTTTTTCTCTTCATGTGGCTTGTTTGCTGTTAGGTGTAGAATTTTTATTAAGCTTTGTTTACATAAATATACATAATGGGCCTACAAAGCTGTCTTGTTTGGATTAGAATTTCAATTGAACCTACGGCCTAGAATACACCTGCTGATAAATCTTGCAGGAAAAAAATGTGAATTTTTTGCCACCTTATTCTTCAAGACATCAGAATTGAGAAATTGAAACAATTACTTTAATGAAAGAAGGTAAAAAAACTTTTTTTTGGTGATTGGAAAGTAGGAATCCAATGACTAGATGCATGGACGAAAATATCGGTATCGCACAGCTATATTAGCATATGACATATCAAAGAATATGTATATGTATTAGATATACTGGACGGAAATTTTTTTCTAAATATTATAAGCTGACATGACCGTATTGAAAAATATTGTTATCGAGGAGCTCCGATGCCAATATCTGATACTGATATTGGCCAATATTTGCGTCAATGACTAGATGTCATTAGTACACATGATGCCATTTGGGTCATTCCTCACCATATGCCCACTCCCAGGCCTATCTATCCAAAAAATAAAAAGAAAAAGAAAAAAATCAAAAGGTATATCCTTGTTAGGATATATGTTTGTGTGGTTTATGTATCTCTGTCAAGTACTCTTAAGTAGCTGCCAGCCATTGTTACTTGGTTGAAATTTTGGATGCATTTTGTGTTTTGGTGCTACTGTTGTTTGTCAAACACATATTTGCTTGAGTCACGTTAAAAGAAAAAAAGGAAGCATGTCCTGAAGTCCTAATTGAGTTCTTGATGTTTAAAGTTTGATTACTTTTCTACAGCAAATATGCCAATCACTTCACTCCTTGTGGTCAGCTCCGTTTCGCATCATCATTGCTATGGTTCTCCTTTACAAGGAGTTGGGTGTTGCCTCAGTTATCGGTGCTGGGTTGCTAGTTCTTTTGTTCCCTATACAGGTAAAAGGCTTCTCGTCCTTTTTTCTCTATTTGTATTCACTCCTTGTTCTCTTGTTACTTTGCTATTGCAAATACCTTTATATTCAGAGGTGGCTGTCTTGTGCTTTTTATTGACTTGATGCAACAATGCAATCTATGATTACAGTTTGCTATTAGTCTTTTATTTTTATTATGTTGTTTGGATTTTCGCAACCTAAGAAATTAAAATATTCACATTGTTGGGAACTCAAAATTTCATCCGATAATGAAATAAGCTGTCAGAGAAACATTTTGCAAATTGTATATCTGGACAGAGAAGCAGTTTGCAAATTGTAATTGCACATCCAAGGCCCTGTCTAGTTACAAAACTTTTTTCTGTTTCTGGTTTTGATCTCCATTTAAGATTTTTTTTGTTTTTTTTGGGGGAGTAATCCAAAAATGTAGTCTAGTTGCCATGACAACCTAAAGATCAAAATAGTACCTGTAATGACCCAAAATGTTTATGATTTGCTCATTGTACCCTCATACATGGCAAATGGATATAATGTTGCACAAAAGCAATTTGCATTGATGAGTAATTGGATATGTATGATATTTTTAATAGGTATTTGTAATATTTTCTTCATGCCTGCAGATTCCCCCTTCCCTTGGACATGCTTGATGGATGGTTTTTAATTCATGTTTCCATGGAACAGACATACATCGTAAGAAAAATGCAGAAATTGTCAAAGGAAGGATTGCAGCGGACAGACAAGAGAATAGGCCTCATGAACGAAATTTTGGCTGCCATGGATACTGTAAAGTGTGTCGTTGAATCTTTCAACTGTTCAGTATGTTGGTCTTGGAATTTTGTTAGATTGTCATGAACTGATAATGACCATTCTCTGCGCTGAATATGTCCAGATTCTATTCATGGGAGAACAGTTTCCAGTTAAAGGTTCAAAGTGTTCGGACTGAGGAGTTGTCTTGGTTACGCAGTGCACAGCTACTATTGGCGGTAGGTCATATATGTGTGCATGTGTGGGCACCTGTGTGGCTTGTCCCTTCATGCATGCACAATTTTATGTATGTTACATATTTGTGTATGTTTGTACATATGATGTGCTGGTGTTTCTTTCATGAATTAATTGTTTTTTTTTCTCTGTATTTTGTAAAGGGAAAGAACTGAATGTTTTCGGTCTTGATGTGTACCTGGATCTGACTGCGAACAGATTCAGATTCGTCTGGGTGGATCAACCCGGCTCCGTTCACTGAGTCTGAATCCTGCACACCACTAAAATGAACAAGAGGTCAGTGTGTCGGCGGGAGATTGTCCCACCGAAAACACTCCGACGTTCCGACACTCCGACGCTCAAGTCAATAAAAAGCCTTCGAATCGAGGAAGGTAAACTGATAAGCAAGAGAGAGAGAGTAGAATCGTCGAGAGTGTTGGTCCGTTGAGAATGTGAGTTCCCGCTTACTGTTCACAGAGAGCGAAAACACTCCGACACTCTGACGCTCAAGTCAGTAAAAAGCCTTCGAATCGAGGAAGGTAAACTGATAAGCAATAGAGAGAGAGTAGAATCGTCGAGAGTGTTGGTCCGTTGAGAATGTGAGTTCCCGCTTACTGTTCACAGAGAACGAGTGGAAGCGGCGTCCCGTAAGCGTGAAAGCTTTGGGAAACGGTTCTCAGAGAGCCTGAAAGGACTCCTGCAATCTGGAGCCCTTTGGTGGGATGGAAGGTGGATGTTGTATGCAAAGAGAAAGAAGGAGAGTCTTTTGCTCAAGCACAGTAAGCGTTCGTGACTTGTTTCAAGAAGTTTATTTGTTGTCTCAGTAAGCGTGTTCTGTATGTTCTCTTGAAGGTAAGTTAGAGAGCGTATTTTGGAGCTTCTGTTTGAGCGTGTCTCAGAACTTGTTTTCCAGAATGAAGACTCCAAGCCTATATGGATAGTAAGAGAGCCACCTTCTCTAGGCAAGGTGGTGTGTTCTTCTGGTTTGGCAATGGCGGCCTTCTCTGAGTTTGTGGGCATGACAGGCGTGATTTGATGGATCCTTTTTCCTTCTGAACAGTGCAACGGATATTCAAATCATCTGATATCCTTCATGCTCTTGTGACTGTTTTGACTTCAACGTTGGCGCTGAGTTCATTGCTGTCTTTTTGGAGAAGATAATCTTTTAGGAAAGCGTGTAATTAGGAAAGGATCGTTGTTTTTCGTGTACGAGATCGACTCTC
>JAOVVI020013019.1:0-12012 GCA_028571085.2 Nepenthes alata | reverse complement strand
ATAATTATCAAATATCTTAATAATTAAAAAAGATAAAGGTAAAAGCATCATCTAACTTGTGTCAAATGTATTGATTCTAATGCTAACGTTACGTTTAGATAATAAAATAAAATAATATATAAATAGAATAATTATTTTTAAAAAAGTAAAATAAGCTAAAAATAGAGTTTATAATTATTTTTTTAGGATTTGGTATACAATAATTAGAAGAAGAATAATAAAAGAATTAGTATAAAATAATTTTTTTATTTTTATTTAAAAAATAATATTTTAACATATATTAAAAATTTTTGATAGATATAATCAAAATCATGTCATTTACTCGGCATAATATTATCACTTTAAAATTTTATAAGGTTTAATTAAGGTATATTAACATTATAGATGGATATGATAATAAAATTAGACTCAATTATTTTTTAAAATTAGGTATAATAATAAATAAAAGTAATTAATTTACCCAAACCAAGCCCAGTTTATAAATTTGTTTTATAATAATATTTTTTTAAAATAAATATTAAATTTAAAAAATTATTTCAATAATTTACATTTTGTTACAATGGATAACTGTTATATAAATATTTTTTTAAACATATATTTAGATATTATTTTAGTTCACATATTATAATTTTTAAAATATTTTATATTTTTAGTTATTTTTATATATTATTAAGTTTAAAAAAATACTTAAAAATAAAAAAGTCAATGTTTTAACTCAAACTCATTCAATTTAAATTATGACCATATCTGATCGCCTCAACCCAATTTAGTAGTCACCAATTTTTATATGTATTTGATTTATATTTGATTTGAATTTAATTTTAATCAGATTTAATTTTAAAATATAAAAAATAAAAAAAATATTTTAAAATAATTATTTATTAAAAGTTATGAATAAAAAAATATTAGGAGAAGCTGATTATTAATTTCTCATTTTAAAAAATTATTAATTTTTTTATAATTATAATTTTCACAATTAAAATAATTAAATAATAAAATAATAATTCTTATCTCGATAAATGATATTTTATCTCGATATGTTGTAGATTTGGCATTTGTTTTTCCAATTCCCACTCAGTATTGGTCAAATTTCGAGCATTGAATATACCATTTCAATATGCAATTAAATTTGATACGTAATTATACTTTTTATAATTAATAATATCATAAAATAATTAGATATTTTTTTAAATATTTTTGTAATTTATTTCCCTTTTTTGCAAGATATATATAAGAAATTTTACATATATTGATACACACATAAAATCAAAATTATATTTTAAATAAATTTATATTAGATTATTGTATATTTAATTTGGATCTTATATATTATAATAGTAAATAAAAATTTTAAATAAATTAAAATTTAACTTTTAATATATCTTTTAATATTTTAATTAATAAAATTTTTAAATTTTGGAATGCGGAAGTGATTGAAACGATGAGAGAGTAATAGAGACAGATGACATGACTCTCTACTTTGTAAAAAAATAAGTGTGTTAGAGAATTATATTATAATCTTTTTTTTAGAATATATATTGCTAACTAATAACAATTCTTAAAAAAGAAATAACTAATTTATGATTTGAATGAATAGATTAATTAAAAATTAATTAATTTAATAATTATTATATACATTCTATTTGTGAGGTTAATTAAAAATGGTTAACACCTAATTATTAAATTGATAATAATGAGTAGTTGATAGTGGTTAGTTAGAAAATTCTCACATACGCTAATTGTAGATTATACAAATCAGTCGGTCAGATTAACCGCTCAACTTGACATCAGATACGCAACCATTCAGACGTATAACCCAATCTATTTTTATTTTGTTTAATAAAATTTTTTCGACCGAATACTGCTTTCATTTTTCCTAAATTCATTAAATATAAGCTTGTTAAGTTAATGAATTAGACCAATCTAATTAATACTCTACCTGTTGCATCACGGGTCTGCGGTTACCACACGGATTAGATAGCCTTCGGATTTCTAAGCACGCGGCGGCGTCAGGTGAAGGGTCCGGTCTCCGTCTTTATGAACTTGTACATGCACAACACAATAACAAATGAGAGGTCAGTTGTCCGGCAGGATTTCTCCCACCGAGGCCGCTCTGACGCTCAAGTCAGCAAATTTCAGCAAAGGACGAAAATGATACGCTAAGAGCAGTGCGCGGTGTAATGCTGTAGAAGCATGTGAGATGCGGATGTGATGGTATGGAGAATGCAATGAGCAGGTTTTGGAAGGCTTGGCTTCCTTTGTGCACTGCAACGGGTGGCTAACTTTTTCAGCGTCTGAATAGACGTGGGGGCGTGATCAAGAGCTGATTTGATCTTTAAAGTAGCGAGAGTGTTCTCAGTTTCAGTTCCTTTCTCCCTTGCTGAGGAATGGAAGTCTTAGAGTTCGTTCCAGGTGCAAAAACCAGAAATCAGGGTTTGAGAGTTCAAGAGTCCAATCCCTTTTTCTGCGGGATGCGAGAGCTCTTATAGGCCTCTTTCCTTCGAGCTCTGGGCGCTAAGGTGCCCGTTGCGAGGGCTTCCTTGCCATTGGTCGTTGTCATGGACCGCTGGTTATGCCAGTTTGTCGTTTCCCGGTGGTTAGCAGGCTTCAGGATGCTGCCAGCCACGCTTGGTTTCTTCCTTCGCGGGGAATGGTTAGCCACCTGCATGTGGATGCGTGAGCCGTTGGCGCTGTGCCAGCCACTTCCCCATATGCTAGCCTTTCCGCCTTTCTGCCAGCAACTCATTAATGCGCTGCAGGGTCGCGTCGTCCTCTGCCAGCGTGGCTCTGCACGTGTCTCCTGCGTAACTAGGCTGGGCCTTCTATTTAGCGTGAGCCTGACCATCCTCCTTTAGGGCCTCAAAATTCTTCATGGGCCAGGATATGGGACCCAACACTAGCCCCCCATTCCTGGGCCAGCCAGCGGTCGGGCCTGGCATGTCTTTCAGGCCCATTCCGTGACTTCTCAGCCTTTCTCGTGCCACGTCGCCATCTTTTGTCGCTTTCTCGACTCGCGCCTTCCCCAGGAGGTGGCGCAGGCTTTTCTGCCATCGACGTGACTCGTCGTCGTGCTAGGTGAGATTCTCACGCCTTGGGTTGCGCCTGTCCCGGGGCCTTCCTGTCTTGTGAAAGGTGTCTGCTGACTCGACGCTCATCATCGATTAGGGGGAGAGTGAAGCCCATCTGCCTTATAAATAGGAGGGCTCTCTTGCTAATCGAAGCATGTCCGCTGATTTCCTTTGGGAGGAGCAATGTGGAGACTCGGGCTTGCCCCGTGCATGGTGAAAATCCGTGAAGGAGTTGGATGGACTGTCTGGACATTTGAAGCTCTCAACGAAAGTTGTTCTAAGCCCCCCGGTGTAGTTTGCTTCCCTTGCTAATGGGGACGGTTTGGCCGTTCTGATGTAGTCGCGTACCTCCTCCAGGGGTGTGCTCTTCCTGAGGCGTAGTGGGACGGTGGCGGTGCTCCAGCCTTTGTGTTTTCTTTAGGCAAAGGAGTAGCGCCCTCCTTCATCCACTAGCCGGATTTGGTCTTCATCCCTGGTAGGAGGGGCGGACGCCGGAGGTTGGCCTGCGAGAATAGCGGAGCTTCTTAATCGCTTTCTCTAGTGCCTCCGGTGTGGTGCTGATCCCGCTCTGGTGTATCACGCTTTGGCGGGCTCCATCGGGGGATGCTCCCTGCGCCTGTCCCAGCCCGCTCGGGAATCACCGACGGCTCCCTCCGTGGGGATCTCATTTAGATTGCGTTCTTCGAGCCCACCTAGGGCATGGCAAGGGAGCATACCAAGCCCCGTGCCGTCGTCCTTCTTCGTCTTTCTCATAGCATTATTGTTTGAGATATTATACTGTGTAAGAAAGCATTTGATTAATGAAAGAAGTAGCCCCTTTTTACCTTCATTCTTTCCTTTTCTTTGTGCGTACTTCTTTTCACTGTCGGGCTCTTTATTCTGGAGTCCCACGTGCACCTGGCGGGTGTTTCGGAGAGTCACTACTGGAGGTCACGTCATTTGGCGTGCCTGGTGTATTTAATGTCTGCGTGGGAAGGAGACATAGCGTCGCGTCGTTCCATCTTGGAAACGTGCGAGGCTTTATGGGCCTTCCACGTGGAAGGTTCTCGTTGGTTGAACTCTCGGGGGCCGGTGCTTCAAGAGGGGCTCGCTCCAAGTCCATGGTTGCGGGTCCTTCTCAGAATCAGAGTGTGCCTCTCGGTTGCAAAAGGGTTGAGCTGCGTGTTGGGGTGGCTGCAGCTGAGGCGTCGTGGCTAAGGGCTCACGTCGCGCATCTGGAGAGTGTTTGAGCTGAGTCGGAGGCCAAGGCCACACGCCTCGTTGGTGCCAACGTGGGGGCCCAGGCCAGCGTTCTGTCCCTCGAGGCCAAGATTGAGCAGTTGAAGGAGCAGCATCGTGCTGAGGTTGCTGAACTGCAGGCAGAACTGAGAGCAAGGCTTCGGCTGGAGCGTGTGAATCCCGCCGTGGAGAGGAGCTATCTCGACGCCCTCAGGCTTTGCCGGAGGCTTGCTTCGCTGGAGGACCCAAGCTTTCGTGTCGGTATCTTGGACCGTTGCAACTCTCGTGCTCAAACGCGCGGACAACTGGTGGACTATCACGTCCCCCATTCTTCAACTGGCCATTGGGATGGCTAACTGACAACAGCTCTTGTCGCCGCACCATATTTTATTTTCTTCTCCCCTTCTTCCTTTTTTTTGTTGTAATAGAGCCAGTTGGAGCAATAAAATTTATTATTTCATTGCATCGTTACATCTTCTTGACTTCTCTTTTTGGGATAGACATTTCCCATTCTTTGCTACCGTGCGCCCCCTTGTGAGCTTCACTATCGTGAGCCCCCATTTAATGCAGATGTGCCAACGTGGGCTCCTGTCAGGCGGCTGAGGCGATGCGCTCGTTAACCTGTCGCTTGGCCATGATTGCGAGCGATTCCGGATCCTGCGGAGCGTTGTGAAGCAGGCGGTGTCCCCGTCACCCTTAGTGGGTGACGCTTAGGTTTCCTGCCTGGTTGTCTTCCGCTGGCTATTTAAATCAATCGACGTGGTCTACTCCTCCTGTTGAGATTTTGCCCATAGCAAGATTGCGTCAATAGAGAGGGAGACATGGCAAAAAAGAGAGAGAGTTCCTCGTCTCAAGTTCCTAGGGTGAGCCGCCATGGCGTTCACAATACCGAGTCCGTTCTGTCTGCGGGCTTCATTGCTGCCCTCATGGTTGACTACGGGATTCCTGAAGATTGGAAGTATCGCGCCCAAGACGGACTGGATAGAGCCACTGCCCCCCAGCGGGCCACATCATGGTGTATGAGCACCACTTGAGGGGGGGTATCGTTACCCGATGCCCTGCACACTGTATGCACTGGTGGACGCGCTGGGTGTTTCGGTGGCGAGGCTTCATCCCAACGCCTTGCGTTATTTAGTTTCTCTGCGTATTTTTGCCCGCCTCCATGGCGGTTCTTTTGATGCTAAGACAGCAAGGCTGATTTTTCGGTTCATGGAGTCGGAGGATTGGGTGTCGACGTCACCGAAGGCGGGCTTTCGCTTTCGTAGAACCAAACCCGATTCAGTGAAGGGTTGGAAGGATCACTTCTTCTTCCTTCAAGAACCCTCAGACTCTTGAGCTTTCACGTACGTGGGGCCCGATTTTGAGGTTCTTTCAAGAGAAACCACCGCCTTAGGATGCTGCAGAGGCAGCGGAGCTAATTTCGGCCGTTAAATCTGAGGAGGCGAAGTTCTCCATCCAGGGTTACTTTCTGACTTCCATCACGTTCGAGGCCTCCAAGTGGGGCCCTCCGACGGGGTGAAAAATCGCTGGCCCTGGCAAGAGGGAACCTGGAAGCACGGCCGCCTTTCAATATTCCCGGGGGGACGGTGAGGAGAGTTTTTCTTGTTGGAGTCGTCCACTGATGACGAAGAGGAGGAGGCTCCCTTGAAGAGATAGAGGGAGGCCGGAGGGACTTCCACACGGAGGTCCCGGATACATGTTGTCAGTTCTTCAATTGCGATGGGAAGCCTGGCTCCGGAGGTGGTCACGAGCGTGGGTCACGAGGGGGAGAAAATCGAGCCATCGTCCACTTCTGTTGCAGGACCAACCGTTCACGAGGGCTGCGAGGCAAAGTCTTGACCCGCTGGGAGTCCGCTTGCTCGCTCCCTTACAGGGACGCTCTTGGATGTCGTCACAATAGTGGGGGATGACATTATTGACCTGGATGACCTTGAAGTACCGGGTGTAGTGGCGCCTGCGCCATCGTTGGAGGCCAGGGGGCCTGTGGAGTCGCGCGCGATCCTTGTGGAGCCTATTTCTGAATATAGGACCCTCGAGGGTGGGGCCTTGGCATCGGATGTGAGGACTGCACTTGCCGGCGATCCTATCAAAGCCAGTGAGGCGGAAACCGAGACATCCTCAGGGCTAATGCTGCCGAGCGCTCCTACGGCCGCCACCCTTCCTGGTGGCCTGCCTTCAGCGGGCGAAGGGGAGTGGCCTCAGGGGGAGGCACCTCCGAGTGATCCTGCATGCTCCCCGAGCGTTGCTCCTACTCAGGTATGGTAGTTTCAGTCTGTCCTTCCTTTATCGTCGCATGCTTCGGAGTTGCTTCTGACGTTGTTTCTTAGGCAGGCCTCCAGAGATGTCTACCCATTCGGCGAGTTGACAGCCCTCTTCCATGGGGGCTTGCATCAGGTCATCCCTCGCGTGAGGACCCAGGTCACCTCTCTTTGAGAGGAGATCGGCCGCTTGCAGCAGAGGGTAACACAACTGGAAGCCCTGCTCGTGACCGCAGAGGACGACAACGCTTGAATGGTCCAAGACATGATTGGTCGGATTACTCCGTCGGAGTCGCAGCTTGCATTGGAGACTCGGTACTGGGACAACATCCGCTTGTGACGCAGGATTTCTTCTTTAGCGTTTCCCCACCTTCCGAAGGGAATCCTTCATCCGGGGAATGCCGGGATCCAAGAGTTGTCTCACCTGAGGAACTTTCAAGAGGAGGCTGCCCGTTCCGGTCCACCCGAATAGTTTCCACTGTACAGATTATTAGGCTGTCTTTTGCCGTCGCTTCTTGTTTTCTGTATCTCACTTGCCTTTTGTAGCTAAATGAAAAGTAGCCACTTATCCTCTCATGCTTGTATTCTTCTGGTGTGTCATGCTGCTTGCTATTCTTATTTAGGGTGACCTGTGGGATCAGTTTTTACATTTGAATGCTAAGCTCTTTGGAGCTATCGTCAGCAAGGCCCTATCCAAGTGCCTTCTTGCGTGATGCTCGCCCTTCGTCAGAGGATGTCGTCGTTGTTCACGCGTTTAGGGAGTTTGGTCCGGTGAAGCGGACGTCATCGCCAAGCCCTTGGAGCCTCAACGAGGGTCCGTCGGGTTTTGAGGCCGCGGCAACCGGACTCCGGGGTCTAGGCCTTTGCCGCATATGACTGCGAGCGGTGAACGGCCACTGCTCAGGACGCTATAGTCACCAAGTTTAAGGTCCTAGTCCACGACCATTGTAGACTGAGGGTGCTCTCTTCTGTTCTAGAAGGTCGCCGCATGCCTGCGATTTTTGTCCCCTAAGGTTTTGTTTGGCCGCAGATAGGAGGCTTCAAAAGCCCCAAGGCCTAATGTCTTGACCGCCTGGGTCGTCGGCAGGGAGCATGTTTGGTGGACCGCCTGGGTCCTTTCGACAAGATGTCTGAGTTGTGCAACTGGCCGCATCCGGGCCGCTGGCATGGAGCCAATGTGTAGGGAGCCGATGGGGCCTATTGGCGCGGAGCCAAAGTGCAGGGAGCCACTGGGGCCTATTGGCGCGAATCCAAAGTGCAGGGAGCCGCTGGGGCTTATTGGCGCGGAGCCAAGTTGTATGGGGCCGTCTCCGGGCTGTCTGGCGAGGAGACGAGGTCCTGGGACGGTCGTGTTTGGACCGCCTGGCGCGGAGCCAAGGATAGATTTTACGAACGGACGCTTGTCCTCCCGACTTATGGGCAGTCTATGTCGTTTTGATTTTGAGAATGCTATGCACGTCAACAATTCACACAAATGGAGATGCAGAATAGCAAGAATAATGTGCTCATGATCAAGAGATACTGCACACGTCTAGGCATTCATTATGATGCATGCGTTCATGACTTACCTGGGTTGTCCCAGGGTTACTGGTAATACTTCCTCAGGTTGGCGGCATTCCAGGTCAGTGGGACTAGTTTGCCGTTTTGGGCGTGTAGCTTGTACGCTCCGCTTCGGAGGATTGCTGAGACGAGGAATGACCCCTCCCATCCTGGGGAGAGTTTGTTCCTATTCGCGGTCTTCCCCGCCGCCTGTACGCTCCGGAGGACTAGATCTCTAACTTCTAGGGGGCGTGCTTTTACCCGTTTGTTATAGTACCGTACGACGCGCTGTTGATAGGCTACGGTCCGCAGCTATGCCGCGTCTCAAACTTCCGCGAGCAGGTCTAAATTTTTTCGGAGCCTCTTCTCGTTGGTGGTCGGATCATACCATTTGACCCTTAGGCTTGGCATCCCCACTCCTACGGGGACCACCACCTCAGCCTCGAAGTAGAGGTTGAAGGGAGTTTCCCTCGTCGGCTCGCGAGGGGTTGTCCGATACGACCAGAGTACGGATGGCAACTCTTCGACCCAGGAGCCCCCTGCGTCTTCCAGCCTGGTCTTCAAGCTGTGCAGCAACGTGCGGTTCATGACCTCAACTTGTCCATTGGCCCGCGGGTGCGCCACGGATGTATGGATCAGTTTGATGCGGAGGTCTCGGTAGTACTTCGTGAAGCGCTTGCCGGTGAACTAGGTTCCATTATCGGTCACTACGGTCTTAGGAATCCCGAAGCGGCTAACAATTCCCTGGCGGAGGAACTCCATCGCATTCTGTTCAGTAATCTTGGCTAGAGGGGCGGCTTCTACCCACTTGGTAAGGTAATCGATACCGACGATCAAGAATTTTCTCTGTCCGGAAGCCAAAGGCAGGGGCCCAGGTATGTCGAGCCCCCATTGTGCGAACGGCCATGGGGACTGGAGGTAGTGCAGCTTTGTGTGCGGCTGGTGCATCATATTGCCATGTACCTGGCAACTTTCACACTTCCGAATGAATTCCATGGCGTCTCGCCTCATGGCGGGCCAATAGAACCCTTGCCTCCTATATGCGAGCCGCACAGTCCCAGGTGTACTTCTGCCAGTGCGTAATTGGCTTCCTCTGGAGTAAGACACTTTAGGAGGGGAGTGAAGTATCCCCGTCTATACAGCCTCCCATCCTGGATCGTGTACCATGTTGCCGTCTTCTTGATTCGCTTGGCCTCGTTGGCATCGTCGGGCAAGGTTCCTTCGGTCAGATACTTTACGTACTGCGGCATCCAATTGCCCCTTGTGTCGACCCGCAACACTTCTTTGTCTTCGGCGTCGATGCTCGGTGTGGTTAGAACTTCCCTGGACTCTCTCGCTTACTGCTCCACGGCTCAGGTGGCGGCATCCCGGGCCAGTCTATAAGCACGCTCGTTATCTAACCTCGGGATGTGCTCGATCGTAAACCGACCAAACTCAGGGATCAGGGCCTTCGCTCTCACCAAGTACCTCACAAGCTGCGGGTTTGTGACATCGAAGTTCCCCTTCACCTAATTGATCACGAGTTCAGAGTCACTGCGCATGACCAATGACCGAGCAGAACATTCCTTAGCCAGCCACAGACCCGCGAGGAAGGCCTCGTATTCTGCTACATTGTTCATAGCCGGAAAGGCCAAGGTGATCGAGTACGTGATCTCCATGCCCTCCGGCGTCCTTAGCACAACACCGGCTCCGCTGCCAACTTGGGTGGACGACCCATCCACATTTAGGGTCCATACAGGAGGACCGCGGTCTTCCATACTTCTTGGGTTGTCATCTCCTTCAAGTGCTGGTGTCGTTGCTTCCACGATAAAGTCAGCCAGAGCCTGTCCCTTCACGGCTGACCGGGGCCGAAACTCTAGGTCGAACTCTCCTAGCTTGACATCCCACTTCACCAGTTGCCCGGACGTCTCTGGCATATGCAGGATTGACTTCAGCGGCTGGTTCGTCAGTACAACGATCCGGTGCGACTGGAAGTAGGGCCGAGGCTTCCGCGCCGCGTGGACAAGCACAAGCGCCATCCTTTCGACAGGCGGTTAGCGGGCCTCTACATCTGTCAACATTCGGCTTACGTAGTATACTTGCTGTTGCCTTCCTTCGTGCTCCCCTACTAACAACGAGCTGAGGGTCGCTATAGATGTAGCCAAGTAAAGGTAGAGGTCCCCTCCCTCGCGCGGCGGGCTTAGGAGCGGCGCGCCGGATGGGTAAGCCTTCAATTCCCTGAAGGCTTCATCGCATTCCTCATCCCACTTGAATCCCTGTGACTTGGTTCCCCGCAGCACCTTGAAAAAGAGAAAGTACTTTTCTGCTGATTTAGCGAGGAACCGCGAAAGGGCTGCGATTCACCCGGTGTTCAGGTCGAGGATGGCCTTAATCTTCTCCGGGTTGGCTTCAATGCCGCGTTGGGACATGATGAAGCCTAGGAATTTTTATGAGGTCACTCCGAAGGCACATTTGGCGGGTTTAAGCTTCATCCCATGCCGCCGGAGGATCTGGAAAGTTTTGTCGAGATTGTTGGCGTGGTCACTGGAGACCTTGCTCTTCACGAGCATGTCGTCGACGTATACCTTCATGTTCCATCCGATCTGGGCTTCGAACATTTTGTTTACAAGGCGCTGATAGGTCGTGTCGGCATTCTTGAGTCCGAAGGGCATCATCGTGTAACAGTACGTCCCCTGATCTGTCATGAAGGAGGTATGTTCCTTGTCCTCTGGGTCCATCCGGATCTGGTTGTACCCAGAATACGCATCCATGAAACTCAGGAGCTCATGTCCGGACGTGGAGTCCACAAGCTGGTCAATCCTGGGAAGTGGAAAGCTATCTTTGAGGCAAGCCTTGTTTACATCAATGAAGTCGACGCACATCCGCCACTTGCCGTTGCTTTTCTTTACTAGCACAACGTTGGACAGCCACTCCGGGTATTGAACTTCTCTGATGAATCCAGCGTCCAGGAGACTTTTTACTTACTCCCTTATGGCTACTAATTTTTTGACGGAGTGGTTCCTTTGCTTCTGCCGAACGGGTTTCCGGCTTGAGTCAAGACCCAGGTTGTGGACAATGACTTCGGCCGATATCTCGGACATGTCAGCGGGAATCCAAGTGAACACGTCAGAATTGGACCTAAGGAAGGCAATCAGCCGGTGGCGTTCTGTGGGTTGGAGATATTTGCCCACATTGATGCACCTTTCTCGTTCGGAAGGGTCCAAGGGGATCGCTTCCGTCTCTTCTCTTGATTGGGCCTGTCGTAGCATGGTCTCGTCGCAAAGGTCGAGGTCTTCATCTCGGTTATAGGCTGCTGCGGGGTTAATCTGGGACATGTAGCACGTCCGTCCCATTTCTTGGTCTCCAAGGACCTCTCCTACGCCCCACGGGGTGGAAAACTTAACTTTAGGTGCGGGATGGACGTGACGGCTCCAAAGGCGGTTAAAAAGGGCCTGCCCAAGATGGCATTGTAGACGGACGGAAAATCAACAAGGAAAGCCAGCTCCTGTGTCACGGAGCGCGGGTAAGTCCCCATGGTGACTTCTAGCCCGACTATACCTAGTACGGGGACTAGTTCGTTGTCCAGACCGTATAGGGCCCGCTGGCAGCTTTCATTTGGTTCATTTCAATCCCAGTTTAGAGAAGGCAGTGAGATACAGCAAATTTTGAGAGCTCCCATTATCAATGAAGATCTGTTTCAGTTGGTAGTCATCTCCACCGCCTGAAACGATTGCTGATACAACAAGGGGGTCAGTATGGGGAGAGGATACATGCACCATATCGTCACAGCTAAAGCTAATGATGTCATCTCTAACCCCCATTCTTGCTCGCTTGTTGCTGGAAGTCAGCTCCGGTTTCCTACACCTGGCATCCGTGGTGGCCGTGGTGGTGACCATATTGACCACGCCGGCGGCTGTGCGGGCCCTCAGAGGCTCGTTGGCTTCACCGTC
>JAOVVI020013018.1:0-12012 GCA_028571085.2 Nepenthes alata | reverse complement strand
AGAGAAACCAAAGATTAAAATATAGATGTATACGAACTTGATAGAAGAAGGGAAAGGTTAAATGATTATACTATGGGAAAAGAATAACAAAGAGAGATGACAATTATTTTGGTAAATATTGAATGAAAATAAAGTGAAAAGGAAAAATTGGGACTTAATTGATGGGGAAAGGCCAAAAGTTTTTAATATGTCTATAATACTAGAGTACAAGAAATTATATATTATGTAGTAAAGGAGTTTTAAAATGGAAAATCCTTAGTTCTAAATTAAAAAAAAAAGTATTGTATAAGGAAATGATGGAGGTGATAAGATGATATTGCTGACTAGTTTACTTAGTAGAATTATGGAATCTGAAACAATGTTTGATAAGTAGATGGAAAACACTTTTAGTACGTTTGCGTGAAATAAGTAAATATTCAAAATTCGATAAATTTCATGGAATTCACTGAAAAAAGAGCATACCATGTAATTTTAAGGAGTTGTTAAATATTGGGCAAAGAATCAATTTGCTTTTATGCCTGGAGAGATCAACCAATAAAGCTATTTATCTCTTGAGAAGGTTAATGGAAATTTTTTTGAAGATGGATGTACGTGATGCTGGTTGATTAGGGAAGGCTAATCATCAGCACACTATAAGTTTTTATGTAGAGTTGTGAAAAAGAAACTGGTATGCAATATATTGATTCATTTTGAGATCTCTTATTGGGTTACTAATTCAATCATTTTCAATATAAGGAATATATAATGACAATAAGGATATATATAATAGCATGTGGCCCAGTGTAAGAAATATGGGACAGGAAACTTGGAATATGATGCGACTACTTAAAAGTGTTGGCAGTGCGCCCATATTTGTCGTTGAAATGGATGGCTTACTATGTATGCATATTTAAAATGAGGTACCATGATTTATGCTATTTGCAAATGATATTTCTTGTATTGGTGGACCTCATGAGGAGTAGAATTAATGTTAGAATCATGGGAAGAGGCTTTTGAATCTAATTGGTTGAATACGTCAGATGTTGTTTTAGTAATTCTATGCAAAATATTCCACAAGCTGAAATTGACGACCGAGAAACCTGTAAAAATAATATCATTTCTTCTCTTGAACATATATAATTATGGTTAAAAGGAGAGATTAAGAGATACGTAAATGCACATGAGCTTACAAAATACTAGTGGTAAGGCGGGCTAGTTAAAAATGTAGAATGAATTGTGTGATGAGCAAATACTTCTAAAATCAAAAGAAAAATGTTATTGGGTGGCTATAAGACCAACTCTATTGCTAGGGTGCAAGGCTAACTTGGTAGAGCTTGATGACAAAAATACAGCTTAGTTCATGTTGTTCTTATTAGGAGAAGAGAGCTGCCAACAGAATAAATATCCTACATGATTATCAAGGGTAAAAGGTGATGGATCATGTGGCTGTTAAGGGGCTAATTGTTGGCTATTATAAAAATCTTTTGGGCATTACGACTGTGCTGGATTCCCTTGAATACAATGTATTTCAAAGAAATCCCAGATTGAACTTATATGACACTGGACTTTGTAGAGAATTTTCTAATGAAGAAATTAAGCAGAGTATGTTTTCTTCTCAGTTGGCTAAGCTAGCCATTTCTTCATCGAAGATTGGGATATTGCTGGAGATGTCGTGTCGAAGATTGGGATATTGCTGGAGATGTCGTGTATGTACCATTCCACGACTTCTTTGAAGCTGGAAGTCTTTTGTAGTGTACCAATGCTACCTCCATCACTTTGATTCCGGAGGTATTAAACCCTTCCAAGGGCAGTGAGTTTAGGAATTAATCTTTCTGCAACACTTTTTATAAATGCATATCAAATCTACTAGTTAGTAGAGTGGAGGAGTTTCTGTGTCAGTGAAATTTGTTTCTTGGAAGGTCAGTCCTATATGATGCGATGATTGGGCAGGGATTGGTGCGGGTTTATGATTTCAAACATAATTCACCAAGAAGCTTGATGAAGATTGATTTATACAAAAAGCTTATGACATTATGAATTGGAAATTGCTTGAAAAGGTTCCTTTTGTTCTTGTTTTTCCTGATGAATTTGCTTGGGCTATGTGATGTAGGGAGAAGGGAAAAAGTAGAGAGAAGAGTTTTAGAATGGTAGAGATAAGAACAAAGACTAGAAGGGTAGAGACAAGAAGAAAAAGACACCAAGGGAGAGAGGGGAAAGAAAGTCACAATTGCTCAATTACAATTAATTTCTCAAACATTCATTCATCAATCAATTATTAATACCATTTCAAACAATAAAATTAAGGTCCTTATATAGAGAATTCTAATCCTAAGATAATTTGAAAATAAATATAAGTTTCCCTGACTAAATATGACAAAACTTCCTAAAATAAAATAAAATCAAATCAAATAAAGGCAAATCAAATAAAATCGTAACATAATAAAATTAAATAAATTGTAATCTTTCAAATAAAATAAAATCAAAGGGAATTTAAGTAAATCTTTTCTAATTTGATATAGTTTGGATGTTTACATCACTATGACTTGCACGAGCACAACAAATTCTCCATTCTTATTTATGGGAGTAATGTGATTTTTTTAAAGCCAAGTGAGGGTTGAGACTATTGGAGTTAATTTTCCCTTTACCTTTTGTAATGGTAATGGAATATCTCTTAAGAAAGCATGGGGAGGTGGAATGGGATAAAAATTTTCTTTATCATTCTAAATATAAAAGCTAAATTTGGTGATTCTGTCGTTTGTTGATGACTTATTAGTTTTTGGAAAGGTGAAATGTGTTCTGTGCTGAAGTTATGAATTGTTTCAAGCATTTCTGTGGAGCTTCAGGCCTGAAAGTCAACCTGGAAAAGTCACATCTTTATGCCGCATTGCCAATGTACTAAAAGCTGATCTTATTCAGATTACTGGGTTTGAGGATAGGACTTTCCAGTTACATACTTATGGACACCCATTATATCTACTAGATTATATACTTCACATTGCCAAATGCTGCATGACAGAATCACAGCTATGAGTAAGAGCTGGTCTTTCAAGCTTCAATTTTATGGGGGTACTCTCCATCTTATAAAGCTGCCTTGGCTAGTATACAAATTTATTGTAGTGTGCTTATGCTGTCTGAGAAGGTTTTGCAGTGTATTCAGATCATATTCAAAAAACTCCTGTGGTCATGACATGATGCAAGAGCTAGGATTCCAGTGGCATCCAAGAATATCTGTAGGGTTTACCATGAAGGTGGGTTGAACACGAAAGATTGCTTTATATGGAACAAAGCTCCCTTATGAAACATTTGTGGACCATTACTAAGGAAGACGAAACCTATGGGCTAGGTGGGTTGACGAATTTCTATCTGATGAAGGCATCATTATGGAGCTGTAAATGCAGAGGTGATGTCTGTTGGTATTGGAGGAGACACGTGAAGCTTAGGTAAGAATACAGAGAAGGAATAGATGAAGAAGGTAGATAGAAGATGACCTCTCATGCAGAATTTACTACCTGATCTTCTTATAGGATTCTGTTTGGATGGACTGATATTATGGCATGGACTAGAGTTGTCTGGGGGAGGCTAATCAACCAAAGAATAGTTTTGATGCTTGGCATATTGTACAACAATGGTTCTTAGCAAGGATACATTGAGGAAGTTTGATATTAACATACATGAGCAATGTGCTCCTTGAAGGTCTGATGCTGAAATGCATCAACACCTCTTTTTTATTGTTATTGTTCTCGGAAATCTTGAGTTCCATCCTGTGGTGTATTGGACATTGCATAGCAGTGAGGAGCTGACAGAATGAAACCGTTAGGATTGTTAGGAAGTGGAGTGACAATTCCTCTGGGAAGCAATTCAAGAGGGCAGTGCTTGTAGCAACTCTCTATGGTATCTGGCAACAGAGAAATGGCAGAATCTTTGAAGCTAAATAGAAGAGTCTACAAGCTCGGGTGGAGAACATTTAATATAGCTGCAAATTACTAATTCAGGGCATGTTAAGTAAGAGTCTAATGGTGACTTTTAATGGCTATCAAATCTTTTGTAAATGAGTTTTTTAAATATATTTTCCTCTATGCTTCCACTGGTCTAATTGATGCTGTAAATAGTCAATTCAATGAAATACTCTGCTTACCAAAAAATAGCATCTTTCACTGGTCAAAATGTAGTGCGTCTGAAAATGCATGTATACATCAGTATCAGCTAAAATGAAGGTGTTAACTTCAAAGATAATGTAAGAAATGAACCAGAGTGTTCCTGTAGTATGAGATGTGGGTACTATAGACCCAAAGTGGTCCGATCTTTCCGCAAACCTCAAAAGAAACTTGGAATGGCCTTGTACAAAATGCACTATGACGCTTGTATAATTTTATATGTGAGCAAGGAATGAAACTGATTGTTAAATGGACAAACAGATAACAAGCTTGAATACTGCAATGACTTCGATTTGCGGAAACCCTTGGAGAGGCATATTCTTACCAGGAAGCCGATTGAATGTATTAGCTTGGAAGATTCCACCATTGACAGCCTTCGTGAGCGTTGTTCCAAGTTTGTAGCACAAAATCCAAGGTAAGATTATTCATTTTCTTGATCTTGTGGTAGGCATTTGAACTTTACATGCAGCTACCTAGATTGTTTATACTCTTATTTGAATATGTTTCTGGTGTCAAAATTACTGATTAAAAACATGGTGTTTGTAGTTGTAATTAATAGGGGACCATAACTCATGTCTCCTTTTGGGTGTGAATAAGCCGATTTGAGTCTTCAAGTACTTTGCTCATGGTCCACTCAATAATTGGATGGCCTTAAAATCAGGCTCATCTTGGCTCGTTAAGTTTATGAGCTGACTTCGAATAAGCCAAGCTCAAACTTTCTAATTGACTATCATGACTCATGAAGGAGTATACCGAGTAGTGCCTTAAGCTTGACTTATTAACGAAACAAGCTGGTAAAATAGGATGGAGCTCAATTTATTAAGCTTATTGAGCCAAGTCCAAAGGATCTTTAAATGTGTTATATGTCTCAGTCATCTTTGCTAGGTTTGATTCTTTGGACCAGGCTTTTTACCATTCTTTTAATTTATAACTCTTGATGTCTTCCTTTCATTTGCTTGGTGGCAGCAAGTCATGTGCTGGTCGCATAGCCATTCAGTCATTTTGCGCTCCTCAATTGGAATACTTCAACAAGGTTGGTAGTGGTGATATTTTATGAGATCTAACTGTCATTGTACTTTCTTATTAAACAATAGCTCAAATTAACCCCAGGTTAGCACAGATTGCCCGAAACCATGCGTATGAAGTGGTGGTCATGGGTGACAGCTGATGACAGCTGACCGCCTTCCATTATGTAGGGTCCTGTGTTGTTAACCTGAATGTGTAAACTTCTTAGCTGACTCAAACTGTGGTTTTGAGGAGGGGGGCAGCGGCATCAGAGGTATTTTGTTTTGAGGATGCAAGGTGACTATTTTTCTTTAGAAGTGCTTAATAGAACTGGAGGAGAATTGGGGATTTGGAGATAATCTCCAAATGTTCAATTTTCACGTGTTGTTTGTGCATGACAAGAGCATCAGTCAGCACCATTGCCTCACAAAAATACGGGAGGCTTGCATCAGATATTGTATACGGCGGCTGAGTACATGGATGAGCTTCTTGTTGAGTATTAAACTTGCTATTCATGCGCATGAGTAACCCGAGCAACCAAGGTTTGGCTCATTTCATAAATGAGCCTAAAATTGGTGTTTCTGTTTTTGTGTCTAGATTACAAATGAACATAAACAAGTGGTTTGCCCATCAATGGGCAAACCCTTTCTACCCTACCCTACCCCACCGCTGGGGCCTTTTTCAGTAACCATGAAAAATTTCCTTCCTTTGCATTCTGTCAATTATGTTTAGGTTTTCATATGAATTTTTTTTTTCCCCCCAAATTCTACAAGGTAACATTTTACCATGTTCCATACCATGTGGGCTCTTGGTAGTCTTATCACTTATTTTTAGTGCTAAAAGTGCAGGTTTCTGTTCAGTATGTTGAATGCATATCCAATTCTCTTGTTTATTGTCAATTGTATTTTTCTGTACTTGATGCCAAACCAATTGATTTCTGTCTCTGCATGGCTGTTGCAGGATTGGGATATGGTTTCATTTATCAAATCTTTGAAAGGCATGATAAGGTCTTCCGATGCTGTTGCTATGATAACCTTTCCTCATTCACTTCTTTCAACATCCTTCTCTAAGAGGTGGCAGCATCTGGCTGATACCTTGCTTTCTGTCAGAGCAATTCCGGGTATGCAATGCACTTTCATTATCTCTCCTTCCCTCTGGGCCAATAGAAAAGCATTGCCTGTTTATGTTTTTTTAGAGTTTGATGTCTGTTTAATTCTAAAGCTTTGGGCCCGCTACAACATGATTTTCATACCCCTAGGAGGAGTGATCCTTAATTTCTGATCTTGAGCTGGCTTCTTAGTTGGATTTGAACTCAAATGAAGTTTTGACCTTTTTCATTATCAATTCCTCATCATTTTGACATGTATAAAAATATTATAACAATCAATAGGTCTTTGAATCGTTCCTTTGCTTCATCCAAATGTGCAAAAGATTATAGCGCACTTAAAAGTCATGTAATCTACAGTTGGGTAAGCAGCCCCAATTGAAATACCCATAAATGGTATTTTCCTAGAAATAGTACTTAAATGAAAAAAATAGAAATATATAAATAGAAATGATATCAATTTAATAAAATGGGTCGGAATCTCACAAAGATTTTTCATCTTTTGACTGTTGGGAACTGGGCTACTCTGTTGGTATGTACAAGTCTTGTTTTTCCATTAATTACTGCTGTTCTAAAATAGGTCATGGTATGGAATCATTTGCACTACATGATCATTCTGTGATGGTTGTTTCAGATGATGACAAAGAGCTGGCAAATCTGCTAACTGGATATCAGGAAATGGTTGGCCTCCTTAATGTGCACAAAGTGGCAAGAATCAACACACAGGTATTATGTAGTCGAACAATTGCTTATGCAACTGTTTAATGCTTCAGTCTTTGAATGCTTGATGCATGAATCCTACAACACTAGGATGATTCGATGCCAAAAAGGATCACTTGAAACTCCATGCAAGCAATTTTATAGAATTTATCATCGTTCTTGGCTTTGGTATCTAATGGAGGGAATGATAACATTGCCTAAGAAGTACTGGCTTTTTTCACTTGTATTTTTGTTTCTTTTTGTGTTGTTATAATGAAGAACAGGTTCCCTTCGTATTAGAGGCATCTACATTCTCAATAAAGCTACGAAAGCGGAGATCACTGGTTTTAGAATGCATAAATCAAGCTCCTGTTGACGGTTCTAGTGGAATCTCATATGGCACATCTGGCAGTTGTTCTGGATCCTCTAAGCATGGCAATTTTGACTTTTAAAACCCGTCAAAATTTATTTCCGCAAGCCCGATTGCATCAAAGGTGTACGGAGATGTTATCCTATTCCAGCATGGTCATCTGAGCTGTTCATCATTTCATTTGGAATGGATAATGGTAAGAATCTTCTCCACTGATGGAATTGTGTTTGAACTTTGAAATGATGTATATCTTAGTAAAAGCTTTCTTAATTGCACAAACTTAGTGCACACAAACAAAAAATGAGCGGTCATAAAGGAGGAGGTGTTTACTGTTGGGGCAAATCTAGACAAATAGCCCAGCCAATTTTCAGTATTGCCACCCGACCACCACCTTTTTCTTGGGTATCTCCACCCTATCACCACAATCACAACTTCAGCTTCTCCCCTTTTTGCAGTGATGATAAAAAGAAGGGAGAGGAGGGGGGGAGGAGCGAGCTAGGAGGGAGTGCTGTTTTGGTACTTTCAATGGAGAGATTTTCATATTCACTCAACGGTTAGTATTAGAAATTTGGTGAATGAATGATGGAGATTGGATCAAGTGATTTAAATGACTATCTAATCTTTGCCATTTATTTACCCAGCCTATTCTAATCTTGGCTGTTAAGTGGATATAAGAGTCTTCCTCAATGTTGGACCCATAGTAGCTCTCTCAAGGGGGGGGGGGGGAGGGTGGATAACTTGATCATGATTACATTGATCAAATTTATTACAGGAGTCATCTGATTTTCGAGGAACAAGCAATGAAATCAGGGCCTTCGATTTCCCGGCTTAATAATTCTTTCCTCTCATGCATGCTGATTCATGAATCTCCAGCTCGTCGAAGACCAAAATTGATGCAGAATTGAACTGGTCCTCTGTTTTTAGAATGGCTCGTCAATTTCGGTACCCAATACAGGGAATGTGCCTGCAATGCATCACTTTCTTAATGAAGTCACCTGGTTTTTGCTGCAAGGATGGTGATAACCGATAAGAACAGCACGAAGCATGGTGATACATGTGTGTGCGTGTCTATATATATGTGCCTCTATCATATGACAATTGGCTCGAGTATATATGCTGAAGGTTTGCTCATTTAAATGCATTATTGTGCCATACTATTAATTATTTGCATCTGCACCTTTATATATAGATGTCATGAGTTTTTCTTTCCTAGGTTGCAAGGGAAGATTGCCTATTGTTGTGTTGGGCCACTCCCATTTGAGTTTGTCCTTATACATACAATTTGGTTCTTATTTTTGCTAGCATGGCCTGTTGGAATGTGTCATTTCCTTTTAAATCTTATACTCATTATATATACATATTATTTGATTCATTAGTGGACACATGGAGCTTCATAGAGGAATATCGGAAGGATGTTCAAGTGAAGGAAATATTTTGAGAGCTGTTGGAGTGGTGTCTGACACGACTGGCACATGTGCATATTTGAGGGAGTAATGACGTGTTTGATATACACCTAAATGGTACACATATTCGAATTGCTGTGGCCTTTGATGATTCTTTGCACCTGGTGTACATACGAGTAGCATTTGTGCACAAGTTGATGCTGCTGTTTTCACCTGATGTGCACACATCGGGGTGCTCTGGCGCAGCTTATGGTATAAATACTTGTGTGTTTTTTAGAATATTTATTGTGAGAGATTTTGAACATCCTTTGGCAGGTGAGAGAGATAGAGAGAGAGAGAAGAATGAAAATATTTTTATCAATCGTTTGAGAATCAAATATTATTTTTACCAATCAAATCATTTCAGAATATTTTACTAGGGATTCTCTTCTAATTTTATCTATTGCTATATTTTCTTCGCTTGCTAAAGTTGTATTAGAACCAAAGGGGACGCTAGGGTTTATATAACCATTCTTATAATTATTGTGGACTTTAATTGGACCTAAGTTCTTTTGGTTTTACCATTCAATTTACAAGAGGTTTTGACGTTAAAATTTGTTTATTTTATTATTACTCAGTATTATTATTGTATCTATTTGTAAATTGTATTGTCGTCTCATCACGAATTCAAGTAATAAGCTCAATTGTTCAATCCAATCGGTGATTTGTTCTTGGCCTTGGCATTGAAATGATAACTCAAATAAGAGATGTGTCTGGCAACTGAGTTGACGTTTGGACGTAAGATGCAACTATGAAAAAGAAACTGGTTTTTTGGTAAGTTTTGAGTCCCATGTTAAACCACATTGAGAGCTAACCGAGAGAGCAAAAAGAGAGGAAGAGAGAGAAAATAAAAAGTAAAAGATTTTACCAAATGTTTGTGTTTTGAATTGTATTTCATTCTTTGTCAATATTGAATATATTGTTCCAGTTTTTATGTAAAATATTTTTACATTTTTTTTTCTAGTTTGCTCTCAAATCTTTTATTATTCGTCTCGTATGAGTACTATAAGATATTGTAACATTGAGTGTTTGATAGTTTATTATAACCGAAACTCAGTATGTATAGTGGATATATTCCAAACACAAAGGCATGTAGTTTTTTTTCCCTTAATTAAAAAAATCTTTTTTATGCAAAATTACAATATCTTTTATTATATGATTTAACTTGTGTATGCACGTTATTATTTTGACTCATCACAATTCAGACAGAGTACGGCAATCAAACATTGTAGAAATTTATTCTTGGGGTCGTGTCAGTTGAATTCGGTGTATTGTCCAACAACCATTGCACATGTTTTTTTAGAAATAAAGGCAGAGATATTACATAATTGAGAGAAGGAACCAGGAAAGCTCCGGTGAACTTCGGAAAAGCCACAAAAACAAAACACTCCCAATCTAAACGTCAACAATTATAAAGGGCTGATATAAGACAACCATGATTTGCGAGTTTGGAAGGATTACCTGTGCTGGTCACATAAAGTTATAAAAAAATAAAAAATGCGGATGAATCACATACGAATGCCGTAGTCTGTTTGAATTATAAGCCAAGCAGAGAAAAGGGGGGGGGGGGGAACTCAATTCCTAAACAAAAGCAATGGGCAATGGGGATGCCGTATGTACTCTATAGGCAGTTTTATTTATCAGGAGTTTGACATATATAAACATATTTTTCTGTAGCCGTCACTACCAAATTCGTGGCTTATAAAATAACGGGATACATTTGTGGTCATTAACATATAGATAACCATGAAGGTTTAAGATTATAAAAGAGTCAAGTTGAACCTAAATATGTCATTTTTATCCAGCAAAGCCTCTAAGCTGTTCATCGGTAATTTCACTCTTTTATATACGACTTTGTTGTTCTGAAAACAAAAGGTGAGAAGAAGTTGGAGCGGTAGGCAGTGTCTTGCAACCTAACTTTTTGGGCCAGGTATCCTTTCATGGTGTGAGAAGACCTTGAGGCGATAGGCAGTGCAAAATAACTTCTCTCCTTCCGACTACTCAGGGTGAGGGCAGAAAGAAAACTCTCCATTATACAGTCTACTATTATTTGCCTCCCCGTGTCATACTTGTCACGTAGAGTTAGAAACTAAAGATGAGACCTTGGATTTCAATTAACATACTGGGTCTTTATCACCTCAACTAAGGCCTCACCATATAAATTGAGGTAGATCCAATTAGCTCACGATTTGTTTACACAAAAAATTAATACTAACGATAGCTTTATAAATAATTTTGCTATTTCTACCTACCAAATATATTAACAATTGTATTGATATTTTGGTAGCTGTTATTCTACTCTTACATTTTTAAAATTAATGTATGAGATATCCTAAAAGACAAAAAAGCGGCATGTCACAAAAATGCCTGCACTGGCAAGTCTATTTGTAAAGTACCACCGCCCCCCAAAAGAAGAAGGAAAAACAAAAAACCAAAAAACAAAATGTCCAACTGTTAAGATAGCTCCCTGTCCTTATTTTCCCCTTTTTGTTTGGTTAGTCTACGATGAGCAATACAAACCATAGGCTTATAAAAGGGGGCCCTGTTACACATTTAATTTTCTCTGGTGATAGGCTTCCACGGTTAATATCAAAAGTTTTTTCTTTTCCCTTCATAGAATAAGCTGTATGCTTTTTTAAGTAATCAATATGCATTAAACAAGAAGAAACAGTATAATGAACTACGAGTCTTGATAGCAGACTATAAAATCTCAAATGTCACAAAAAAGTGTGATCACCCAACTGTGCGTCCGAGAAAACACCGAAAATCTATTAAAATCTCAAATATAAAAAAAAAGGGAAAACAAATATACATAGCAGAATGGGAGTACCCATCATGATGCAATTAACCATTTTAATTCTCTAAACCAAATACAATATTTTTCTGATGACTTTCTCCAATACCACTTGTCAGTTACATCTTGGGCCCAAAACCCAAATCTAATTTCATTAACATCAGATTTAAACTATAATTTAAAACCAAAAATTCAACGTTTAATTAATTAACTTATACCCAACGAAACGTCAAGATACAAACCTATAACTGTTGGGTTTTGATCACTCCCTTGTGGACACCACAATAAACATATAGTTATCAAAAGATCGCATAATATTCGTGTCACGAACCCGAACCAAGCAGGTCAATTTAAATAATTAATTATAATTTCTAAACTCTAAAATCTCAAATAATTTTAATCAAACAAATAATACTAAATCCCAAAAATTCGGGTGTGACAAACCAAAATATACCCTCAACAAA
>JAOVVI020013017.1:0-12012 GCA_028571085.2 Nepenthes alata | reverse complement strand
AATAAAATAAAATTTATATCTATTTTTAATAAATTTTGTATGAGTAAGTGTATTAATAATATTATTTGGTTGAAATATTGTTAAAAAATCAGATAATTTCAAAATTGTTTGACTTCATTAACCTTGTTTCGGGGTATATGCTAAGGTTTCTTAATTATATATGGAACAAAACCAATTATATTAATAAGTTAATTAAATGCCAATTAATTCGTACCACTACTATCCAAGAGCAAAATCCGGACGGATTATTAACCTTAATTACAAATCCCAGTAATTAATTATTAATAGGTTAAATGTAAGCACAGCTCTCTCTGCAGGCAAACCCCATGCAGTTTTCACCCTCTCCCCCATATAAGAATAGTAGTATTAGGGAAAAAAAGGAAAATCCTTCAATTATTCTTAATACACTATTGATAATTTTGCATCTAATTTATATAAAAACAATTTTTTATATCCGTATCAGATTCAAATTGTAATAAGAATAAGAAAGCTAAAATTTATCTGTCAGGTTTGTAGTGGGTTCGATCTCCGTATGTCTTTAATATCAATCCTGTGTAACACAAAATGGGTCAAAAGATTTGGTGAGATTTACTCACCGGTATATCTTCCGACATTCAAATCAAAATATTTTTTTAAAGAAAGAAAAATGAGAGGATGCAAACTTAAATGTTAATAAAATTATTTCTTATTTGGGGGGTTTGTATTTTTCTAAAAGTATTTTAGTTTGAGAGATAGTGCGTACTGAGCGTCTTTGTTTTGTCTTTAATTTATTTGAGCGTCGACTCATTTTTCTGTTGGAAAGGAGAGATTTTTATGGAAGCTAGAAGACAATTGATTTTTCCTATCAACTATTTAGGAAACCGCCGGGTGGATAAGGTTTTGCTCAGACGGCTGTTTCAACTGGTGTTCGAGACCGTTAATTAAAGATAAGATTGAGGCAAAGGAAAATTACTTCGTGCATGTTATTGATTCATGACCCTTATCCCAGGATTGGGGCAAGGTTTCCAATGCACTCACCGGGAAGTCCAAGCAGGAAGAAGTGGCGGCTGTGGAGCCACTGTTGCGGCTGGTAAGGGACCATCTCTCCGAGTTTCGGAGAGATCACCTTGTTTCCAGGGAGAAAGCTAGCAAAGCTCGTTGGGGGACCACGTTCTTCGGTCCAGAGGATCAGATCTCTACTGTCGGCGACCTCACAGCGTGAGAGGAAAGCTGGCGCTATTGCTATTGATGCGGCTGGTGCACCTTCCACCGGTGATACTCCCAACAGTCCAAGACAAAATAGGGCTACGACAATAGAGCCTTCTTTGTCATCCTCCACAGAGTTGGACTATCTAACGGCTGGACGACTCGCTGGAGCCGAAGAGCACTCTGGAGTAGAGGCTGGTGTGGAGGAGTATGAGGCCATGCTGTGAGCCGCTGCAAGTGGCGCTATCACAACCGGAGGACTTGGCGGCACAAGCTGCACCGATGGAGTTGCTGGCTGGAGCCGCGAGAATGGAACCGGCTGATGAGCCACCAGTTGAGCCAGAGGAGCCAGCCATGGAGCCGTCTACAGTGCCAGATGAGCCAGCCATGGAGCCGTCTACAGTGCCAGATGAGCCAGCCGCCGGAGAGCTTCTTGAGGCTGTGGACATCAGCGCTGAGCAGGCAGAGGAGATTGCTGGTGAGGCTTTTGCAGTGTAAGCTTAGGAGGAGCCCACCCCAGGTCCTTCTTCAGCAGGTTCTTTTTGGAGGTTACAGAAACGACCAAGAAGGCAACGAAGAGCCTTTGTGGTAACCTTTTAAAACTATCCTCTTCTTTCTCTTGATTCGTCGCTGCCTAACTTCTTTGACCTTTTGCAGGAGGAGAAGATTTTGTTGGCAATGCTTAAGGGCTTGCACTAGAGAGACACCGTAATTGGTGACTGTGACAAGGAAATCGCCGAGATAGAGGATGAGATGGACCAACTGGATGCCCAAGTTCAGCAGTACCAGGAAGAAAAAGTTGCATTCGAGCGGGAGCTGTTGGAGCTTAGGGCGCAATCAGCAGGCCATCAAGAGAGAGCTTCTCAGGCAGAGAGGCTTACGGCTGAGCTCAGAGCAAAAATCGTTACATTAAAGAATGAGCTTGCCACCCGTCTGTATCCTTAGGAGGTCACCCAGGTGTTGTGGGCCAGGCTTTGGGAAGGCATTTAGATTAGTCACCACATTGCTAGGATTGTGGATCCCAATTTTTAAACCAATTTCCTTGATCATGCTAACCGTGGTGCACAGCTACGTGGAGATCTTGTTGATTTTGCACAGGGCGACGAAGGGCCTCTCCCGCACCCTCCTGGGAGCTCTGCTCCTTAGCAGCATTTTTATATTTTTGGTTTTGACCTCCTCTTATATATTTGAGTGTATTAATGGAAAAAGTATTCTTACATCACTTTAGTCTCTTTGCCTTGTTTATTGTTTCCTTGTTTGTTTACTGCTTGATGTATATGTTGACCGGCCAACTTATCGACTGGCCTCCGGGCCGGTTAACCCCAGAGCATTGACCATCGAGGTTTTGTTGCACGGAGATGGGCCCTTGGCCCAAAAGGCATTACTTTGATACACGAGTATGCCTTAGCGATTTGTGCCCTCGTAATGCATGGCGCTACCCAGACTTCGGGCAGCCAGCTTTTGGATGGAGTACTTTGCTCCTACTTTGTTGACCACTGTAGACTGATCACGCTATCTTCTACTAGAGGAGGTTGTCACCTGCGTTGTTTAAGCCCCCTAAGGTTTACAATTGAACCATGAACGGGCCACTTAAATGACCACGGTTTAATTCGATCGCTTACGAGCCGCCTAAATGACCAGGGTTTAATTCGACTGCTTACCAGCGCCTAGATGATCAGGGTTTAATTCGACCGCTTATGGGCCGCCTGGATGACCAAGGTTTGATTTGACCACTTATGGGCCACCTGGATGATCAGGATTTTATTACGAACGAGTGAAAATTTGCCTGACTTAGACGCAATCTAGGTGATTTATTTTGTGTATCCTACAAGCAAGCATTCACATGCAAAAGAAAGAAAAGAAAAGCATGGCACAATGCAAATGAAAAAAGGAACTTTCTTTTATTAATTACAATGAATGTTACAAGCATACTTCATGTCATACAGATGACCTACCTCAGCATTCAATGGAAATAATATTTTACATGGACCGCGTTCTAAGTCCATGGGACCAACTTGTCCTTCTGGGTTTGAAACTTGGATAGTCCATTCCGTAGAATGGTTGAGACATGAAACATATATTCGCAAGACTAGATCTCTAATTTTGAATTGTCGTGCTTTTACTTTCTTATTATAATAGTGAGCGACTTGTTACTTGTAAGCTGCTATCCGCATCCTGGTTGCGTTGTAGGATTCCTCCAACAAGTCTATGTGACAGACTGTATTTTTCTGTCAAAAATTCAGTAGAGTTCTGTCTGTTATACGGTTGTCAAGCTGATAAAAAACTGTACAAAACCTTATACAACATCCACAATGCACATACAACTCATACATAGGATCCCAACTGCCACAATTACACAGCGTGTGGCGCCGTGTAATTGTACAGGCGTGTGGCACCTACGGAAGCTACTACGTCTATCATACACAGCGAAAATTAAACTATACATCCTCATCATCATCACATACATAAATATCCATAAGTATCAAAATAATTTATACAAATTCTTCGTCCATATAAAATTGTGCAACTAAGTCCCAAAAAGCTCATCGATCGATATCAGCTGTCTATCCTGTGCCTATGGCCTACTCGGACTCGTTGGGCATAAGTGCATGTTCATATAGAAGAAAGAAAAAGTAAGGGTGAGCTAATAGCTCAACAAGTGTATCATAATAAATAATCAACAATATGCATATTCAAATGAAATATGAAATGGGATGGAAGCAATATGATAAGAAACTTGAAGATATGAAATATAATTCTATGCAATTTTTATGATTTACAATAATATTTACGGATCAGGGTCAATAATCCTTACTAACTAAAGATGCGAGAGAACGAGGAGAAGATCATGATACTCCACAAGATTTAAAGTCGTGAGCTCTTATTATTGACCCAAAGGAGGGGCCATCCATATAATGCCTGTAGACAGGCCGAACACCACGTTGTATAGTGGTATACCTATCACTCGGTATACGGGGCCAATAAAACGCTACCATAATCTCGCACTGTCCAGAGGAAGTCATCGTTCTTCCATAATAACATCTCAAGGCTTGCTAAGAGTATTACCCACTACAATACATGGTTAGGATGATTCTTGAGTCTCTACTGTAATACTAATGATAGGTTAAGGAATATTACACTATGTAACATAATTTCGTGGTCCTAATTTTATAAATTTTTATTCATTTGAGGGAAGGTCCACCATAATTTTATTCACAATATCTCCATCCGATAGATCAATTCAATCACAGATTCATTTGTGAATTTTTCTTCGAATACTTGTACGATTTTTATCTTTCCTTCGAATTAAAGTCTTTTCACAATTCAATTTGGATGTATGGATATCATAATGCATAGGAAAGATTAGAATTTCTTACCATCAAGAGACAATTACCACTTTAGAGGGCTCCGGACCATTTTTCCTTCACAACGGAATACAAATATATTTTTTCGAAGCTTACAATTAAATATGTATAATTAGACATACATAACAATTACTTATGATGAAAACATGTAAAATTTATATTTTTGCCTCCAGTGAACGGTAACAGTGCCAGTTTAGAATATCCGGACGTGCCAAATTGAGATAGTTAATAATATTTTATTTTTTTAAAGTATTTTTATTTAAAAAATTATATTATATAAAAATATTTAAAAATATAAAATATCTCAAAATTAAGTTATTTAGATTAAAATATTATCTAAAAATATATATTAAAAAAATTACATAAAAATTATTAATTATATAAAAATAAAATTTATTAAAATAAAATTTTTAAAATTATCATTTATTTTACAAATATATTAATAAAAAAATTCATACTCTAAACATAAGGAGAACAAATCTTTCTTTTTTACCCGCGATCATGCTCAGTCTAAAAAATAATCAAACCTACAATCTTTATTGTACCGATCCATAAAACTCATACTTTAACCAAATCTTAAAAAATTTTGGTTTGGTCAAATCGAACCTATCAGGTGTTGTATTTTTTATCAGGTTTACATGCCACACAGAGACAAAAAATAGAATCTATTTTCTCATATACACTAAGCATTATAAACCTTAAAAAATATTTTCAATCAAAGTTATATCTGACCAACAAGGGAAGCTTATGCATTCATTATACATATGTATATATATACATATCTATGGGACAATATCAAGACTTCAAGTGTTCAAACAATGTCCAAAGCAGTATCCCAAGTAGGGTGTCCCTTGCCAAACTATTAGCGAGTCTATTAAGCCATCCACTTGAACCATCAGGCCGCCTTTCCCCAACAAGGTCCCTAAACTGCAGGTCACCTTGGTCGGATATTAGAGCATATATCACTCCATTCATGTGCCCTTTTCCAATAACTCCCAGCACTCTCTTGCTGTTATTCACGGCTTTGCTCCGCTTCAGTGACCACGCTAGATACTGCAATCACAGTAGATTTTACTGATTAGCTTCGCTGTAAGGCAGCGAAGATAAGCAAGCAGCGAATCCGAGTAACTTCGTTCGATATCTGGAGTTGTATCAAGAAGATTAGAAGACAGCTTTTTACCCACTTGCTCGAGATGAAGAGACTTAATTACCATGTCACGCTCGTGTATAAGAGGTTGGACAAGTGAAGGATAGCTGAAACTTAGCCGGTCATAGAGCTGTAAAGGGCTATCATCCGCACTAGACTCCTGTGACGCAGCATAACTTGTTACAAAATTTCCGAACAGAAACGAAAAACTACCATAAGATTGTCTTTTTCCCAGTGATACATACATTACTAATGTAAGAAGTTTATTGCCTTTTCCCCCACACTGGCAGGTCATGCCTAGAAAATGTGAGGGACACATGGGACATTTGAGAATCATCCCATGAATCAAATAATGTTTAAATGCAAGTCTTTAAGATGTGTTAAAATATTACTTTTCTTAAGGAATTATTAGCACCTTACAAGTGTAAATGGGTTTATGCAAATTATTTTGATGATATAATGAAACCTTATCAGATTGAGTTTTAATGAATCAAAGCCAAAACTTTCAATGAAAACAATATTGTTTATAATTTATTAATTGTTTTCTACAGCAGAGTAATTAATAAGAATAGTCTGATATTTGTGAGTCTATTTCTCTCACATCCTACTCTGAATTTTTAATACTATTTTAAAACAAATCACCAATATGACTTTTATAGATGATACTGTAAAAGGATGTGTTTATCCTAAATAATTGATGTCTTCGCATTACAAGTGGCATGTCTTTCCACAATGCTTCCAAAGAGGTACACCTGTTTAAATAATCTCACGTATTTGAACAATTACATTTGTTCAAATATTCACCTCTTCTATTTTGAAAATATTCAACAAGAAAGAATATATACAAATGCCACAAAGATACTTCCAATCCGATGAAATCTTTTTTCTAGAAAAAGGGATAAATTTGCATCTATAGCAATCTAAGTAATTTCCCACACACCAAGATGAAGAAGTAAAATTGATCAAATAAAAATGACCTTTGAGATTTCATTTGATGATGATGTAATTCCACGGACGATTGAAACCACCAAGCCAAGTTTTTCGAACCATTTGAGGGAATTCCATGCCCTTTCAAGCTGAGAGGCAGGCCATACATAAGTCATATATGAACACAAAGAGAGAGGCTAGGAAGTATGTCAGAAGGAGAAAGTAGCAACATGGGGCAAAAGGAAAAAAATCAACTGCTATGCTTAAATTTAAGGATTGTTAATGTGTGGTTGTGTAAGAATACATACAGTAATTTCAATAGGACGATCCCCCAAAACTATCTGAGCACCAACTTCTTCGGATACTCTCCGAGCAGCACGAAACTGCACTCAGGTAAATACGGCTACCAAAATGCCGAGGTTTTTACCCAATAAAATTTTGGAGATTGAATTTCTTAAGTTTACTACCTCATCGCCGAAGGGACGACTGACATCAGATGAGAGTTTAGAAGAGAAAAGTGCCAGTAAGAGACGCAATGCTAAAGCAGTTTGTCCCCCTGTCATTGAAAGGAAATGTTAGAATAACCATACAATCAGAATTTTAAGGGTGTTGATTTCTACGCAAGTTTTAAGGCTTACCCAAGTTTATGCTTCGATCGACTGCCCGGAAAAATTCAGTGCCGCTCAAAGAGAACATATTAGAACTCAACTGTTTGCCATGATCAACAATGTCGGAAGCATACATAATCCCAGCTCTGAAAATGAAACTCTGCGACATTTGAACTTAAGCTACGGATGGCAGATAAGTTAAGGCGGATAAAAAAAGGCATAAATGGTGCAAAGTTCAAATGATATACACTTACAACGGTTCTGTAATTTCAATTCCTTTGTGCAATTTTTTGTTTTCATTTTTCCTTCTTGCTGCTTAAGCGAGCTATCCATTATGTGTTCTTACTGGTGTGAACCCTCCATGGCGTAAGTCCATTTTTTGGTGTTTCTTTATCTACTACATAAAGTATGATATGTTCTCATATTTTGTCCTCCTTTGATGTGAAGTAGACTACATGTGTGATCAATTCATGAAGTTTATCCATTCTTCACACGGGTTTTCAGTTCAGCTGATTCTTGGAGATATTCAGATTTCAATTCCAGCTCCATCAACCACAACAACAGAAACAATGGATATCAATATCATGACCAGTTTCTTCAGAGTTTTTTTTTTTTTTGAAGAAATTAGAAACAATCGATCAATTCATTCTAAAAGTTTTAACAGCTAGATCATGACCTACTAGCAGAATAACATTTGAATGTCCTCTTAGTTTTGAAGCATCTACTAAACATAAGCCCTCCTACTGAAATATTACACTGTATTCTTCTTGAGCAGTCCACTTACCTTGAGTAACTTACTTCCTGCAGATCACTCTTGATCTTCACAATGCTAAACTGAGTCTACCACGGTATAAAAAATGGAAAGAAACTTAGCGTCCTCCTTACCTCCTGACCGAGCAATATATTGGGCTCAGCCTCCATTGTTACCGCTGATTTCAGGAGTAGTCTTCTCCCTTCTTTTCCTTACTTGAGTATGCACAAAGGTGTTTACCCAATAGAATTACTTGGGCCTCTTAACTTGTTTGATTTGTGGTGCATACAACTGAAGTTGCTCGTTACTCTCATAGAATCGTTGGAAAATTGTGGCTCCAAAATGTTTAAACAGTCACCATTTGTCAAGAAGGACCTCCAACCAAACAATAATCTTATGTCAACAGTAATTTTGACAATATCAAAAGCAACCCAGAGAGATTAAACTACGGCCAAAATAAAAAAATCAATTTTATCCTAAAGATTTCCTTGTAGATTATTAATTTTATTATTGTACTTTAATTTTTATCGGTCCCATTATAATCGAATCATTAGGACCCAACTTTATCAGATTGAGCCGAATAAGTAATTGATCCAAAATAAATTAAGCTTTTCCACAAAGTTTAGAAGACTTTGAATATTTTCTTCTTATATTAATCTAATATAAAAATGAAAAATAGAAAACATGGCTTTAAGTGCCATACTAGTTAGAGAAGAGCAAGGGATTTAGTGGTCAATATATTCCGTCAACAAAATATTAGTCTACTTAGAAACCAGATATACTTGTATGGAGAAGGCCACTTTGGCTTTAGTGCTTGTCACTAAGAAACTCTGACCTTATTTCCAAGCACACAGAGTGGTGGTACTAATTGATCAACCCTTCAAAAAGATCCTCAAGAATTCGAAAATATTAGGATGCCTAATCAGGTGGTCATTGAATTGGGCGAATTCGACAAATAATTCCAAGCATAACCCTCAATAAAAGGTCAAGCTTTAGTGGATTTCATTGTATAAACAATATCCTCAAACCAATAAGAGCAAACCTCAGAACCCTTGAATGTTTATCTCAAAATAATATAGACATGGTGGACCCTGCATCTTGACAGTGCATTTTTTCAGACCAGCAGTGGAGCAGGAATAATTCAAAATTCTCCAAAGGGCACAGAGCTTACGTATCCAATCTCATTAGCCTTCCAAGCAACCAACAATGTAGAAAAGTATGACACTTTGCTGGCCGGGTTAATCCTACCTAGAGAATTCTCCGTTAAAAGCCTCACCATATATAGTGATTCAAAGATAATGGTTAATCAAGTATTGGCTATTTTTGAGGCCAATAAATCCGACCTAGCAAAATACCTCACCAAGGCTCGGACACTCCTAGCAAACCTCAAAAAATATGAAATCATTTGCATTCCAAAGGAAGAGAAATAGAAGAACGATTATATCTCAAAAATAGCAACATCAAACAGTCTGGAGGGTACATTCGGGATATGAGAGAAACTCTATAGAAATCAAACGTAGAAGAGCAGGTCGAAGTCCTCCAAGTGTTGATTGAGAAGACTTGGATGAGACTATACCTAGATTACATCTAGGATGGTAATCTACTGAGTGATCAAGTGGAGGCCTAGTGGATAACCAAAACAGTGAGGTGGTACATGATTATGGATGGATCCCTATACTAAAGAGGTTACTCAACGCCTTACATTGTTTGACTCTAGTGGAGGCCAACTACCCTCTCTGACAGGTACACCTTGGAATTTGCAAAGTGCATGTTAGGGGAAAAAATATTGCCTTCAAAATTATGAGGTAAGATTATTATTGGTTGACAGTGAAGAATGCTATGGAATTCATTATAAAATGTAAAAATTCCCAGATCCATGGAAGCATCCCATGATAGCCACCTATGGATCTTACAGCATTATAGGCTCATTGGTCTTTTTCAAAGTGGAGGCTGGATATATAGGGGCACTTTTTCATGATAACTGAACAAAGAATATTTATTATCATTGGTATTGATTACTTTACATAAGGGGTAAAAGTTTCTCCAATGGCCAATAATACTAAGAAAAATGTGACCGAATTCCTATGATAGAGCATTATTTGCAGGTTTGAAATTCCCGAAGTGATAATTATTAATAATGGTACCTAGTTTTCTAGCAAGAAGTTTGAAATTCCTACATACTGGAATGTCCTTCATCTTAAGAAGTACTACCATTAGTAAGCTAAGCTTAGAAGCCTAGAGGTACACCCTATCCACCTTTTTGCTTTGAAGTGTCTGTATTATCTAACTGTCACATCTATAAAGAGATGCTCGACTTCAATTTCGTGTGCACGTATGTTTTTTGTATGCCTTTGTTTAAATTGCTACAGGTAATATAAAATGACTAAGGTAAACCCTAAGTTAGACAAGTAGTTTAAACACCCTCTCTATTTGTTGCACCAACTTAAGTAGGTGATCACTAAAGGTGTAGGTCTAGATAGACCACACGGATATGGAAATGGTCGCACACCGAATATGTCAAGGCCTAGGAGCTGGAGGCTATTGCCTCCAATGCCCTCATTAGAGGCCAAAGACATTACACAGGTAGAAGTCTGTTGAGATTAGACTATAAGGGTAGTCCCTCGAAAATCAAAACCTCAAGAATGCTTGAAGGCACAAATGACCGACACCCTGCAATAGGTTTCACAATTTCCAACTGTATGGTCAAGGACTATGGTCTATACTACCCAACAAAGACGGTAAGACACTTAGTTGGGTCCCAACTTGGAAATCTTGTGGTCAGCAAACCGAGTTACAAATGCCCGGGGGCTAGATCCTCAAAAGATTATATACAAGTTTACTTTGTTGCACCAAAGATCCAAAATTGTTAAAGAACAGTATTTACAACACGATATAAGACAGCTTATCAAATCCCAATAAAAGTCTATAATTAAGGGAAATACGCTTTAGTAGGATCTTGCTCAACAGCAAGAAGGTCTGGGTCTTCTTCAGTGTCAAAGTTTGTAATCTTGGCAATTGTTGTACCACCGAAGCTCCTAGCGTCTAGATAGACGAGAGGAAAATTAGGAGAAAACAGTAAAATCAATGACCTGTAGGAGAAAATTCCCCCCCTGAACCTATTGTTTAGGATTATACTCATTTCTTCTGGGAGGACACTCTAACGAAGCTTGTCCATGAGCCAAAAGCAGTCTATCCATTGCTTCTCAGCAATTCACTCAGTAGAGGAGACGCACTTCTTCGCACCAATAATTTTTTCCGCAACCACATGAACAAAATCCTTTAACTAGATAATCTTGGCTTCCACAATGGTCAAGTGTTTCTTGGCGTCAATGGCCCAGTCATCAGCGATAACGTGGCCTGACCTTCGACGGTCTCAATCCTACCTGTAGCCCACTTTGCCCCATGTATTCATTCAATAAGGTCCTTCTCCAAGCCTGCCGCCCTCGCCTCGGGGTAACATTACCTTCTTTTAGAGCCCTTGCCACCATAAGACAAATAAAGAATCTAGATAGCTCTGCCATTTCATGCTCCAAGAATAGGATCCATTGAACCAGCTCAAGCATGAATGAGGACTGCAAAAAGGCTCATGCTAATAACAAAATCTATATCACAAAAACCAAGTCAAAAATAGAGAAAAGAACACACCTACTGGTAAAGAACTAGCTCTTCATCCCCTACAAAATCAGAAGAGAGGTTTGGTGGGCCAAGACCAGTCAATGCGAATGCCATCAATGACTAAGGGAAAGGATCGGCTGAGGGTCAGGGACCTCTGACTCAGGAATCTCCATGTTACAACTAGATCCTCCACTTATCTGGGAGTGAGATCTAGGAGGCACTTCGGTAGCTCCAATCACAAATGGCTCCCCACAAACATGCTCGTCAGCGGATCCAACACAACCTGGGGATCCAATGTGGACCTACCATTGCCTCCATAAGTGGTAGGCCTTGAGCTATCGACTCGTACTCACCATATGAATAGTGAGACGACATAATTAGATCATCCCTGCCACCTCAAGATCCACAAAGTGG
>JAOVVI020013016.1:0-12013 GCA_028571085.2 Nepenthes alata | reverse complement strand
ACCCAATTTAAAATATGCATCAAGATAAAGCAATTTTTTAAAATTTTTATTATCAATAACAACTCATTTTAGCTGATAGTCTACATCACCATCAGAAACAAGAACAGATATAACCAAGGGATCAGAATATGGAGATGATAATGAGTCATATCTTCATTAGTAAAACTAATGACATCATTCATAACTCCTACCCTCAGCTTCTTATAGCTAGCGGTCATATTTGGGCAATCTAGGGTGTCATTCTACATTGGTTGCATCGTCACCATGTTAGCCACCCCGGTTGCCACTCAATTTCTTGGTTACTCAGCTTCATCCCATCTGCTCCTCTGGTGGTCTATTCGAGTCATTACAGAAATCGAATGAAGTGACTTTTTTGGATCAGGTCTTTAATCTCTTTCTACAGCGTTCGATGTGGCCCATGCACCGATGGTAATGACAATACTTTGATTCATCCCCTTCATATGGGTTCTTCAATGCCTTTGGCCACTTCAATAATTTTTCATTTTGAATCTACATCAGGATGTTGGTGCGAGAGTCATTTAGCAAAGTTAGGTTTACGGGCCTAAACTCCCTTCATGTTGTCGATTCCACCTTTAGCTATTTACTGGGCCCACGGGAGCTCATGTGGTCTTCATTATTCCTCTTTCTATTCGCTAGTCCCTGATGAAAGTGGTTCACATGCTCTGGCCGCTTTATTTTGTTGGCCTCTTTGACCGCTATATAAGCACGGGCAATAGTTTTAGCCTCCCGTAAGGTTTGTGGATCCTTATAGTGTGGATACTTGAAGAAGTCCTCGGCTCTAGGGTTGAAATAAAGGCGCTCAACTTCACCTCATCGGTGATCTTGGGTATTTTCAAGGCCTCGGTCGTGAACTAAGATAGGAAGCACTTCAAACCTTCGTTTGGCCCTTACTTGATGTGTGCAAGGTGTCAAGGTTGCTTTTCTTTCCTTCGGCCAGAGGCAAATTGTGACAGAACATATTATTTTTCTCTAATAACCTCCGTTAATAAACATACCAAAACTAATGCCCATAATTAAATAATCATATAATTCTTCAGAAAATCAGACAGAGTTTTCTCTAAACATGGATGAAAACCATACATAAAAACCTGTATAAAGAACCCTGCACAGTACATATGAACATCCAGACTTCAACATTATTCACAATACACACACAGGACCGACACATGCCATATCATCCATGGCTCCAACACAGTACTCCTACTACCACAATGGAGCTAAAAAGGAGATGTCATCTAGACCTAAACAAATCCAGATTCCACAAGGTAAATATTACAGAAGCAAACTAAAACCATAAAATCATCTGCGGAAACTAAATGATACATTCATCATAGTACAAACATACTACATCATCATCATCATATACAACAGTAAACTAATTAAACTATTTACATTTCAATTATAACATCCATGCTCTAGTCTTAAGTCATCGAAGTCAAGCTAATTTCCTTAAGCGAGTCCCTTGCCTTGCTCTAACTAATCGGATATCAGCTCGTAGCTCTAATATGGAAAGAAGAAGAGGTAAGAGTGAGTTATAAGCTCAGTAATTACATCATATCAAAATAATAAACAATAATAACGAAGTTAAGCAGAAGAAATATATGTGAACATAGAGATATGTATAGACAAAACTTAATTAAGCATACTTGGAGTGCAATTGATTTCTTTCTTTATTCTTATTTTCTTTAGGATGTAGATTAAGTATGATTACTCATCTTTGCAGACCCAAGCTAGTGGATCCTACTAGTCAAAAGGAGTGAATAATCGAGGATAGATAGTGTTTTGCACATAATCAGAGGCCAAAAACATAACAGAAATATCCCTTCTAGCGGGATCATATACAATATTACCTCCCAAAGGTAGGTCAGGCTCAGAATCTATCCTCTCGACGATAATGCCTTGGGGAAGAGCGGATTAAGTATCACTCCATGGAAGGAGTTATTCTCGATTACCATCGTAACGTCCTAAGGCATGTCCCTAATATCACCCGCTACAACAAGTGGTCATGATAATTCCCTTGAGTTTCCATTGTCACACTAGTGATATGCCTGGGGGCGGTACCCATTAGAAACATAAATGCGGATCCCAGTTTCATGATTATTTATTTCTTTTGAGAGAGGTTCTATCAGATTCATTTCATAGATATCTCAATCTGCGAAATTAGATCAGATTCTCTTCAAATATATCTCCATTTGGGAGATCAGATTCATCAAATTTTTCTCTACTTATTTATATACTTATTATCTTATTTGTAAATTTTAGTCTTTTCGTAACTTAACTTACATACGGATATCATATTCATAGAGAAGATTTAAAATTCTTACAGTCAAAGAGCAGGTTAACTTTGAGAGCTTTTAAATGCGGATTTCTTTCACAAACGCATATATCAAAGCATCCAGATTGTTCGATTGGACTTATACAAACATACATATCTTTTGATTAGTAATTAAACGTGGGAAATTATACAAGATATCGTTCAGAGTCTTCGATGAATAGTACTTGTGAACAGTGCACGTGAACAGTACACGAATTATTCATATTGGTTAATTCTCAAAACTTCGGACATCCAATGGGTATATTATCGAACCCAAGGTATAAGTAACTATAATCCCAAGTCAATTTATACATTAAACTCCCAAATAAAAGTTTAAACGGTGTCCAGGCACAGGTTAGGGGCTTCGCGAATGAAAATTGATACATAACCACAAATTCGAATACCCAATCGACAAATTAACGTTCCCAATCCATAGATAATCATATTGTAGTCCCAAATTAAGCTAAAACCCCAAAAATTTGTGGTGCTCGGGTGTGAGGGTTAGGGTTTATGTTGTCCGAAACCTTGCCTAAACTATAAATTTGGACTCCAAATTAACATATATGCATACTTAAGTCTTGAGAATCATAAAATGTAAACTTAATCGAGTATTGGAATGATAATACGTACAGAAAACAAGACAAAAGTGTAAGAAAAGGAAAGAGTAAGGTATGAGTGTACTTACCTCGTCCCAATCTATCACCTTTTTAACTGGATCTCGTACGAATTTGGACTCGTGGGCCTTCATTTTCTTCTTCTCTATCTAGTTCCCACACACTCTCTCTCTAAAATCAAAAAATGGCCAAAAAATGCAAAGGAAGAAACCCTCATGAGATATAAAAGCCCTGACTAGCGCTCGAGTACCAGTCGGGCGGTAATCAGGCGCACCACGCTGCCAACGCTGCGCCTCAAGTGCCCTTCAAGGGAGGAAATTCTGTTTTTTGCACCCATGTAGCATTGGAGCACTACTCGGGAACAGGTCAGGCCCGTCTCGAGCCTGCAGTAAGCCTACTTAAATTTTTCACCGTCCGGGAGCCGTTTTGACCTTTTCAACCCAATGTTTCACATTCTTGGACCCTAATTTTAATTGTATAACCTTAATAAGTCATAATTATCACAATTTAAAGCCCATAATCTTATTTACGGATTAACATTCCTTGGTTTACAACTTTGGCTCCCGATTTACCATTTCCGGATATTTGGGCTTTTCAATCCGATTCCTTCCGTACCCTTTGACCTTAATTCACCAATTTTAACTTAATTACTCATCTTTTATTATATTTCGGGAACCGAGACCCCCGTAGAGCCCAACTTCCTCCTAATTATCATATTTTGGAAGCTCTGGTCATTACAATCTCCCCCACTTATTGAAATTTCTTCCTCAAAATTTAACAAATCCAGAATTTCTATAGCCGGAGGTAATCTTCTAAATTCTCCTAGAATTGCCAAGTCACTTACTTGATTAAATGGTTAACCAGAAAACCATAAGCATTTAAATTGTTCTGGTCCTTATTACCTAGTTCGTTCTTATCAAAACCTAGATTGAAATCTCATTAGGAGACAATTTCTTAATCTCCCAATAGCAACTCAACACGATCACGTATTTACTTCCATAATTTACGGTAGATGGGAGATTTTACACTATACTACCAAGTTCAAGGGAAACCCAAATTTATTAACTACTTTTTCGACTTAGCTCAAAACATCAAACGATTGAAAATTCTTACTTCAACCTGCCCCAAACCTCAAAAAGAACTATTCCTTCTGAGCCTCAAATTAAACCTTAACACATATGAGTTCGCCATATTTTTGTTGCACTACTCTGATTATTTATCTAATTACGAATCGTCCGGTTACAATTCGTCGTTGTATCAAATTTAACTTATCACTCAAAATTCTCTGATCGAGTTTTAGTTAAGATTTTGGCATAAACCTCAAATTGCAAACAAATCTCAAGAACAATATACTTTGTATCCTCATTATTTCGTTAGTATGTCATCAAACCAATATTTTCCTAAAGTACATAATCCATACAAAACACTTAGATTACACGGCAGCCATAATTAGAGCAAATCTCAAGATATCTATATCATGCAAACAATTCTCACTAATCCTCAATTTACAGCCAGATTAGAAACTACAATAGTAACAACCAACCAAAAATTCACACAGCTTTATGCCATCACCTAAAATCTCAAAACCCAATTACATAACAACCTTAGGTTCTTATTGACATACCAATAAGCCAACTGATTCATTCCTAATATGTCCTCCATAATTACAGGGAGTGGATCTGGGAGAGAGAAATATATAATAATAATAATAATAATAACAGTAATAATAATAATATAAGAAAAAGAAGAAGAAAGCATAGAGGAGGGATCGGGGAGAGAGAAAGAGATGAGAGAGGAGGGTTTCACAGGGAGAAGGTAGCACGAGAGGCCGGTCATCGTCGGAGCAAATCAGCGCTAGAAATGGAAGCCCAGTGAAACTCGCTCTCCGATATGTCCATGGTGTGAAGGAGAGGAGGAAATCACGCTGACCGAAGGAGGAGCCGATGCTATTGTCGTCATTGCCGGAGGAATCAGATGAAATTAAGATAAGTAAATCCTTTCATTCTTTTTATGATTGTTCATTTTAGGGTTGCATGTTCCGATTTTGGGAGGAATCGGGTGAATCGGGAGAATAGGGGAAAGAGGCTGCGCACGCGGCATAGGGTTGCACGGAGGGAGAAACGATGGTGACGTGCGGCGAGAGTGCCGCTGTGTGGTTGGGTCGTCGACGTTGGTGGCACACGGAGGAGACCATGCGCTGGTGGTCAGCGACGGCGTGTGGCAAGGGCCGCGCAGAGAGAGAGAATGACGCTGAGGAAAGAGAAGCTCTCCGAGGGAGGGGAGGTGGTGCTGAGAGAGGCATTGGTGGTAGCGGTAGTGCACAAGTGATCAGCGACATCGGAGGCAGCGCGGAGGAGAGAGAAAGTAATCTAGTAGAGAGAGAAAGGCATGATAAGAGAGAGAAACGTGCCGTTCAAGTATTTCGAACCATCATTTCTTCTGATCTGCAGGGTATGAGGTTAAGGCAAGTGCACTCATACTCTCCTCTTTCGTTTTCATGCACATATATAAATTTCATATCCGAATTGGTAGTTTCGTTTGGTTTTATACTCACCAGAATCCTAACCCGCACACCCCATAGTTTTACTTGAATTAGTTATAAATTTATGTACGATTTAGCTTTAGAAATTCATAACCCTAACTTGATGGATGCGGGTACTCTGTAAATTTAGGATTTATGCACACATATTTTATATATATTAATTTTATGTATTTCAGAATATCGTCGGATGTGAATAATGATGTTTGACCGCATGTACGTTAAATATGTTAAATTGTATATGTTTCGAAAATTATAATTGAATTCTTTATGAAAGAAGTTGTGATCAGAAGTTTTAAAGTTATGTTATGCATATGATGAAAATTTATAAAGGCCTAGGTTTTGAGAACATAAAAATATATGATTCACGATCAAAGATAAGAAGGGGGATATTCTGCAATTAAGCTATGGCCTTAGCTATGGGCTCTGACCTTGAACTTCGGTCACGGGCCTTAGCTATGTGCTTCAGTTATAGATTGTTCTCCTGAAGTGAAAACTATAAAATTTTGGGTTTAAGAGTAAAATTTTTTAAGAAAATAAAAAGTTAAAAACTTAGATCTAAGATATTCATCAGATTGTATATTTTGGTCTGCCTTAATATAATTTGATCAGATAAGAAATCATGAATGAAATAAAGGAATTGAATGGCTTTATGAAGCTTTAACCTTTCATATATATTTTGGAAATTAGTCATTGTCAATTCTTCCTGCTCATATTCATATGTATATATTATTTTGCTTTGAATTTGAAATTCATGTTCTTTGGTATTTTTGTGCATTACTGAGTTTTAGCTCACCCTTACTATTTTTCTCTCTCCAGATAAGTATGAGTTGTACTCGATGAAACAAGGTAGAGAATTTAAGTCGGCTAGGCTCGTAGACGTTGAAGACGACCTTGTTGACTTAGCTATGAAGATTTGTATTCCCTGATAGATTATTTTGTATTCTAATGGTTTCTTTTATATATAGTTATATGATGATGATGATATACTCGTAGTTTAGTTTTCGCTATATTAATGAATGATTATACTTCCAAAGATCATGTTATGGCTAAATGGGCACCTAGTGGCATTTATTCTGAGTCAACATCATACCAGAGTTATGACGTAGGTACCACTCAAAATTTGGTGGCTTTGGATCCTATGGTTGAGATGTTGTGACTTTATTATGTATACTGTAAATGATATTCACAAGTTTTATATTTGGTCGACATCCGTATTACAGTCGTAACTCTGTTGGATTTTCAGTTAAAAATACGGGACGTCATATTAATGGAATAAAAATTCCTCTATTGAGCATATTCCTACTGAAAATTAACTAGTCAACATCTTTATTGAACCCTGCATTAATCATAGGTTTGAGTCTTTGAGAATAGCCATAGAGGTCTGTAATATACCTTTACTATCAGCTTTTTTAATAATTTTTTGGTTAAGTTTCTTTTCATTAGATAACACTTCATACGTTAAAACAAAAAAGGGGAAAGTTTATTTGGTCAAAATATCAATATAATTAATAAATATGTTGAGTTTACTTCTCCAAAAATTGTTCATGTTTTATAAAAAAACCATGCATTCGTTCATTCCTCTTATGATTGTCTTAATACCCCGGATATTATATGCTGCATACTTTACACCAATCACATAGTATTCTATGTGTTGGCACTTGATCTATATTTAAACGAAAGTTTGAAGCGGGATAGATTGCTCTTATATTTGAATTTACCTCTAACTAGTTGAGAGTTATCTCAATTAACACTTCAGGAAAATTGTATTTCAAAAATTGTTCCTCTCCTTATGATAGCTTTAAAAATGAGGCAAGAGAAAATTATTTGATGCAATTTGTTACTTCTCAACGTAGGACTCATATTATGAGGAGATTAAAAAAAAAAAGAGGAGAGATTAGGGTACTATTAAAATTTGGTTTGACTTTCATATATGAGGAATATATCGATCCTCACTAAGAAAATCTAACCATTGTTCATTGTTTGAAATTATGAGTCTCTTCCATAAAATATAGAGCATTCACTTCATGTACAATGTACAATGTGTCTTGTTTTTCATGCTATGATAATTCCAAAAATATTTTTGAAAAAGTTTGTCCAAATAATTTTTTAAATGTTTTTGGACATCTTCATCACAAAAATTGTGTATAATTTTACATGGTGTGTGTTTGTATGCCTATCGCAAGCTAACGACTTAAACGGTCTACAATTTTCACGCCCCTTTAAGGGTTCAATTTTCACACAAACAATTTTCATACCCCGAACTCAAACTCAAATTATATTAATTTAATCCATAGACAAGTTAGTAGGGAGATAATATTTTTCCACTTCTTTTCTCAGTGAGTCTAGCGTATAAATAGCAACTTCAACAATTCTTTCATGCTGTGCAGCTAAGAATAAAAATGGCATACTCTTATATGAATATGACGGAACTAACATTTACACTGTGACAACAAGTGGAAATAAGAGAAAAGTTAGATAGGAAGGAAAGAGTTACGTCAAGGAGCGTGTGATGGGCAAGATAATGCGGAAAGTGCAACAACTCTGATTTAATTCAAATCCTTCTTAGGGATGGTATGTGTAACACGTTATAAAAAAATAAATCAAATTTTAATACTTAAAATTCAAATTTTAATTATTTATTTTACCCACTAAAATTCAAAAACAAAACATCGATACATTAACCTGCAAATTAAATATCATTAAACGATCTGAATAATTTAACAATTCAAATCATAGGATTTAATAACTCTAAACACTAATAAATATAAAATCTCGAGCCATAAATAAAGAAAAATATCCATACCAATGTCAGAGTAATTTAAACTATAACTCAACTGAACTATTATAAAAAGAATTAAAATCAGACTTAAATGTTGTCATCGTACATTGCTACTTGATTTACAATATTTTACAATTTAATAAAAAATTAACAAATTTAAAACTACTATTTCTTCTAGTAAAAATAAATAAACCATTTCCAACACCCTAAATCTAACTCCCGAATTGCTATCTTTCAATTTCAATTTAATCACATATAAGATTAACGAAATAAAAATGAAAGTGAGCTAATTATTTAATAATATTTATATAATTTTTATATATAGATATATATATTGAAGAACTGGTTAAATAATAACACAATCAAAATCTAAAAAACTAATAATATTATTTTGTAAATTTATTATGTGTAATCCAAAATTAGTGTTTAATTATATGAAATTATATAAATATATAAAATATACTCAAATTATGAAAACATATAGGGGACCAATGATGGATGATGACCTTAACAATAAAGGGTGAACATCAAAGTTGGAGTTATAATTATTTTTATATAATTAAATATGATATATATTACTATTTAAGATCCATAAGTAAACCATCTATATATAACTGTATAGATAAAATTAAACATTACTTTTTTTACTGCAGATGATAGGTATAACTGTTCATTTACTTATAATATACGATGACATATCTAATATACTTTATAAATTTCTAAAATGATTTGCAATTCATTACATGAAAAATTCTATTCAAATATGAATATATTTTTAAATTTTTTTATACAAGAGAAAATATATTTATCATCAAATTTATGTAGAGTTTTCTTTTATATTTCTTCAAATATATAACATATAGTAAAACATAAATAATTAGAAACAAGGAAGTAGAAAATGGGGACATGCAAAAACTTAAATGTATGTTTTATAAGATTTGAAGAATTCCTATGAACAGATAATGGTGAAAAATCACGGTAGTTCAAGTAATGCCATCAAATTCTTCCAATTATAAAACATGCATGAACATTTTTGTGATGATTTAAAACATATAGAGGCATGTAACTCAAAATTAAAGCCATATAAGAATTAGTAAACCAAATTTAAAGACAAGTAAGAACATTATTGTAGAAAATTAATATCTGTTGGGTCCCAATATAATGGCCCATAAGAAAACGGCCCAAAGAAAGGGCCCAAGTGAAAAGCCTAGGTCAAAATAGCGGTTGGTGTCCGAGAGATCCCTTTAATCAACATGGGGGTCGAGGATACCACGAGGAGTTAACGACATTATAAACGCTCGAAAGAAAACCCGATGACCCTTCATAAGAAGCCAAAGATTCTCAAAGGTCTTCAAAGGGCAATTAATGTCCGAGAGCCACCTCCCCCTGAGTCCGCAAACTCACAAAGAGATAAGGTACGCCACACAAGGACGAGGACCATCTCGTATGTGGCCGAAAGCGCCAGCTAAGCAACTTCGCCGATTTCCAAGGGACCTGTAGCCACTGCAAGACGCCGCTTCTACAGGGCACGCCTGGTCAAATCAGGACTGACACCTAGGGTCTACGTACCTGACACACTTAGGCCTTACTAGTGGCACCAGCATGCGCCAGCTGCGTACCTCTCTGCACACGTCATCGCCCCTGACACGGCCAGCAAAGCAGGTGGACAGCCCCCTCACGCGCCTGGCGTGACCAACAGGACAAGTGGACAGCCTCTCGGCCATCCACCAGCTGCCACGTGTCCTCATCCCAATGGCACAATTTTTCCTATAAATACTCAGCAGAGGCTCTTACCATAGGGACTTTTTTTGGGGACCTTCTTCCTCTCTTTCGCACAAGAAGGAGCAAAGGAGACAAAGCTTCCCAATGAGAGGGCATCCCAACGAGAGAACTTCCTAATGAGAGAAAACACAAGCAAGAGACAAGGAAGGAATTCTTAATACTTGTACTTTGTAAGACTTCCATACATAGTGAAAGTATTTCAACAGGCCCAGAGTCTCATGGTTTTTTCTCCTCATTGAAGGGGAGGCTTTCCATGTAAAACCCTTTGTCTCAATCTCTCCTTCTCTGCATCCTACACTCACAAACACTTGTGTTGCCCGTGACCCTTCAGTCCGGAACGTAACATTGGTGCCGTCTGTGGGAACGTATTGACAAAAAAGCTCAACGCTTCCTACCCTCACAGAACAAACATCGCTCCCAAAATGGCGAGCAGACAAGCCAGCACGTCCACCAGGGAGGTCGGACCCTTCGACAGGTGGCTCTCATCCAGTGGCACGACGAGTGGCCATCCCGGTACTAGCGTACAGAAGTTGGTAAAGAATGCGGATAGCCTCTCGAGAGTCGTCCATACCCTCTGTGAGAGGGTGGACGAGTGGTCCAGGGGGAAGTGCCACGAAAGTTCGCGGCCAGCAACATCCCATAAGCGACATGCTGCGCGAGCTCCAGACGAGTTGAGGGACTACCTCAACAAAAAGAAGTCCATGGCCCATTCCTCAACGAAGAAAGGGCTCAAGAGGCTCTGGAAAACAGTCTTTGGACCCAAGGCCGGTGAAACAAGCTAGCCAGTGATCCGAGAAGACCCCTTGCCCCCGAGGACAAGGGAAGGAAAAAGAAGGGCGAGCGCCCAGCCAAAGTCCCAATGACCGTCGGGGCAAAATAAGCCCGAACGAATTATCCTTGGGGGAGAGGAGCCATCAGGCCCACCTGCCCTCACTGAGTCAGTCACCAGCATCCTGAGGCAGATCTGAGACGAGGAGTTCTTGAGATGGCCCAAGGCGTTGAAGAACCCAGAAGGAGGTGACCAGTGGAAATATTGTCATTACCACTGCAGTCGCGGCCATAACACCGAGGACTGCAGGAGACTTCAGGTGGAAGTCAAAAGGCTGGTAATGGAAGGCTACCTCGACCACTTCCTGCCATGACCCGGGCATAGACCCAGAGCTGCAGGATGTAGTCGATTGCGCCGCTCTAAAGGCAAAGCCATAGTGAACACGAAGGGCGCCTAACCACCGGCTGGGGGCCTGCGCGTGCCAACTTCAAAAGGGAACAGCAAGAGAGGCGGTAATGTAATGAGAGGGATCAAAATGGCCCCTGAGGCCCCTCAATGTAAAACGTCTACATGAATAAAAGGCCCCTGACGCACCCTCATGTTCCTTCATCAACATCAAGGCAGCTCCCAAGTCAAAGAAAAAACTCAGTGCTAACCGAGCGGCCCCAGAGATCGTATTCTAAAAACTCGGCTCTGACCGAGCGACCCCAGAGGTCGTATAACTAAAAAATTGGCTTTGTTCGAGCGGCCCCAGAGGTCGTATTCTAAAAACTCAGCTCCGACCGAGTGGCCCCAGAGGTCATATTCTAAAAACTCGGCTTCGTCCGAACGGCCCTAGAGGTCGTATCCTAAAAACTTGGCTCCATCTAAGCGGCCCCAAAGGTTGTACTCTAAAACCTCGGCTCTAGCCGAGCGGCCCCAGAGGTCGTATTCTAAAAGGGCCAGCACTGAGCGCAACTATCAAGGGGCGACAGCCGAAGATTCTCCAAGGCAGCAGCGGGAGAGATACCAAGGCTCAAGCAAGCGTCAACTAGGACTCAGAGCACTAATGTAATGAGAGGGATCAAAACGGCCCCTGAGGCCCCTCAATGTAACACGTCTACATGAATAAAAGTATCCCTTCTATATGTCCATCATGACGCACCCTCATGTTCCTTCATCAACATCAAGGCAGCTCCCAAGTCAAAGAAAA
>JAOVVI020013015.1:0-12013 GCA_028571085.2 Nepenthes alata | reverse complement strand
TCAGCCTAAAATGGTTGGCCAGAGGAGTATTGACAGGCTTGGAGCTTTCCATGTTGAAACGCTGAATCACCTTTTCAACATAGCCTTCTTAGGACAGCCAGAGCTTCTTGTCCCCTCGGTCGCGAAATATTCTGATCCTCAGAATCTGCTTCGCCGATCCGAGGTCTTTTATGGTAAAAGACTGCTCCAGTTGCTCTTTCAGCTCCTTGATCGGAGCACTATTTTGTCCGACAATCAGCATGTTGTCCTCATAAAGGAGGATGATAAAGTCGTTTTTTAAAAATCTCTAGACAAAGACACAGTGGCCGAAAGTAGTTCTATGTGATCATCATCCGACTATAACACACTCAAACTTTTGGTACCACTGTCTCAGAGCTTGTCTCAACTCGTACAAGCTCTTCTTCAAACGACAGACAAGTCCTTCATTTTCTCGACTTCAAAACCATCTGGTTGCTCTATGTAGATCTCTTCCTCTAGATCTCCATGGAGAAAAGCTGTCAGGACGTCCAGTTGCTCAATCTCCAGATCCAAAGTCGCTACCAGTCCGAGCATTACACGAATTGAGGACATTTTCACAACAGGTGCGAAGATTTCATCAAAGTCAACACTCTTGCGTTGACCAAAGCCCTTTACCACAAGCCGTGTCTTGTGTCTCGATTTTCTCGAGTCCTCAGTGGTCTTCAGCAGGAAGACCCATTTGTTCTTTAGGGTTTTCTTCCCATTGGGTAGCTTAGCCAGCTCAAAAGTATGATTTTCATTAAGAGAGGTCATTTTTTCCTTCATGGTCTCAAACTATTTATCCTTCTAAGCGCTACGCATGGCCTCGTCAAAATCTTCAGGTTCACCAGCATCAGTGAGAAGGGTATACTCACTTGCTGGCAGGCGGACGAACGAACGTCTCTTTCTAGACGACCGTCTCACAGGAGTCACCTCGGCCTGTTGAGGGGCCAAATCTGTAACCTGATCTTCCTGAGGGACTGGAACCGCCTCATCATGATTGCCAACCACTCTTGGTCCGCCGACATTGGACACAAGAGGCACTGAACGGACAGTATCAACATCAACTCTGTTGGTCCGGAAAGTACTGGGTTGAGACTTATTCTCTTTCCCAATGTCCTCGATGATCTCTTCATCAACGAAGATCACATCTCTAGACTGGACTAGCTTCATTTTCTTTGGGTCATAGAACCTATACCCAAGTTCGTCCTCGCCATAGCCCATAAAGATATATTGCTTTGTCTTTGACTCCAGCTTACTCTTCTTATCTCTCGGAACATGAACAAAGGCATTGCAGCCAAATGTTCGAAGATAGTTATAAGCTGGTTCCTTTCCGCTCTAGATCTTTTCTGGGACTTTCCCGTCCAGAGGCTTACTGGGCGACCGGTTGATCACATGGGCGGCCGCCTTCAAAGCCTCGGCCCAAAAAGATCCCGAAAGCCTGGCCTCGGACAATATGCACCTGACCTTTTCCATCATGGTGCGATTCATCCTCTTGGCCACGACATTTAACTGTGGCATCGTCGGTGGAGTCCTTTGATGTTTAATGCCGTGAGCTCTGCTATAGGCATCAAAAGTACCCATATACTATCCACCGTTGTCGCTTCGGACGGACTTCAACCTCCTCTCGATCTCACGCTCAACGAGAATATGAAACTTCTAAAAGATTCTCGTGACCTGATCTTTGGTTATCAGCGGGAACACCCACAGTTTTCTCGAGCAATCGTCAATGAAGGAGACAAAATACAGTGCTCCTCCAAAAGACTTTTCCAGGAAGGAACCACACACATCTGTGTGGACGAGCTCTAGGACCTCGGATATTCGGGAAGATGCATCTCATTGAAAGGAGACTCTCCGTTGCTTCCTTGCCAAGCAGTGAGGGAAAGTCTTCTGCCTGTCTCCATCCATCTCTGGGATGAGACCCTTCTTGGTCAAATGACTCATGCCGCGCTCACTCATGTGCCCGAGCCTTTTGTACTACAGGTCCGAGGACTCCACACATCTTGTGGCATTAACCTCTGCTATCTCGGCCTTGGCTTTCAGCACATAAAGGCCTGAGGCCTTTCCTCCTCGGGCAACCACCATGAAACTCTTGGTCAGCTTGAAACCGACGTCACAAAAGACATTGCAGTAGCCTTCATCATCAAGACATCCTACTGAAATGATATTCATACGAATATCGGGGACGTGTCGGACATCCCTCAAAATCAATCAGGCTCCATTGTTTGCCAGCAATGAGACATCGCTGCGTCCAATGATCTCGGACGTCTCAATGTTGCCCATCTTCAATACTCCTAGGGCACTCGGAGTGTAAGTAGAGAACAGTTCTCTCCTAGAGGTGACATGGATGGATGTGCCAGAATCCACCACCCAGTCAGAGACATGCTCGGCCACGCTCACTGAGTCTTCAGACTTGCAAGCCAGAAAGAGGTCACCTCCTGTGACAACAGACGCCGAAGACTCTTCCTCGCCACGTCTCTTTTCTCCTCTTTCTTTTCCAGCGTTTTCACACTTCTACTTGTAACAAAATCTTTTGATGTGACCCTTCTTGCCACAATGGTGGCACTCCATGTTCTGGTACCGAGAATGTGACTTACTACGCCATTTGTCTTCAAACTTTGGGCCACGTCCTCGGCTCCTTCCCTTGGATTCGGTGACAATGACCTCGGAGTACTGAGAGGTGGACGTACCCTGAGACCGTTGTCTCACTTCCTCATTCAACACAGCTCCTTTGGCCATCTCTGAAGTCACCACGTTGTCAGGAGCTGTATTGGCAATGGTGATCCTCATGATCTCTTATGAGTCCGGGCGGGTTGTCAGGAACCAAAGGCTGAGCACCTCATCCTCAAACTTGATTCCCATGCCATTCAACCGGTCCACACAGTCCTGAAATTCGTTCAGGTGGTTGGCGATAGATGAGCCATCCTTGTACCGAATCTGCATTAGCCTTATCAAATGGAAGATTTTGTTATTGCAAGTCTTGGAGGCATAGAGCTTTTGCATCTTCTCTCAAAGCTCCTTGGCATTGGACTCTCCTCGAATATGGTTGTACACGTTGTCGTCCACGAATTGCGGGATGAAACCGCACACTTGTTTGTGCTCCAGAGTCCGCTCCTCGTCCGTTTTTATTGCTGACTTTTTTTGTGGCAAAAACGAAATTGTGCATGGACTTCACAAAGAGCAAGTCCGACATCTTGCTCTGCCAAGTGACAAAGTTGGTTCCATTTAAGCAAGTCATTTTGCTTCCAACCTCCATAGCAGCCAGCAACAAGATCACCGTTCAAATAACCACGTTTCTGATACCACTTGTTGACGCAAAACGGAAAACACGGTGACCAGACTGACGGATCACTCGGACAGCAACAGAGCAAAGCTCTCGGTCGGACGACCAAAACTAGAGATAGAAAAATGAGAGAAACACACACGAAATTTAACGTGAAAAAATCATTCTCAACTAAGGAAAAAATCACCAAAGAATACACTATAAAGAATGATTGTTTACAAGAATGTTAACTATACCAAGCCCAAACAAAAGAAAAATAATCACTAAGTGTGTATCACAAAATCTCTCTCTAAAAGTGTTTCTCACTCTATCTTTACAACAAAGTTACCCGCAACTCTTTCCAAACTCTTGCCCAAGTGATTTCTCACGCTACAACAGGACACACTTTGTATGCACGCACCAACCCTTAAGACAAGGGCATAAGCCTTTATATACACAAAGGGTCTAGTGGTCGGCCAGCCACCCTACTGGCAATAGGGTAGCAGGGCCACGCCACCTAGGCCTGCCATGGCAGGTGCACGCCCGGCGTGCCAGAATGACTGGCCTGACACCCTAGGAAGTTGTAGCCGCCTGATCATCGAATCAGAATGGGCCAACTATCCACCTGCAAAACACGGCTACATCAGGCCTACGGATAGAAAGAGTCAACGCCTAGGCTTCCAGCGTTCTCATCCATATCCTCAGCTATCTTTCGGACATGGCGCCTTCAACGCGTCCTCGTCCTTCTTGACAAGCTTCTCGGGCCACTCATAAAGTTCGCGTCATTTTTTCCTTACGAGTCCGTGGACAAAAATACCACGAAGGGAGTGATCCCAACAAGATGGACATCCAGTTTCATTCATAGTGTCTTTTGCCTAAAATCTCAAAAATATGCACAAAAAGAAAATAAAAATAAAAAGAACTCTTACTATTAGTCAATTATATATGGATTTGCTGTTCATCTGGGAATTTGTTTGTTTCAGAATGGAACCTTGCCAAGTGGCGGTATTGTGCTGCGGGAGGAGCATGACACGTTTAAATGGTAAGTTAGCTTCTTTGTTTTTTTTTTTTTTTGGGGGGGGGGGGGGTTGCTCAAATAATTGCTTTATTATCTAAATTTGCTGATGTGAAGAATGAGGGAGCCACCCCTTTGATGTGATGAATGAGATCATCGAGATCAAATGTCACTTTTTTGCAGGCTTCTTATATCTGAGTTCCTTGAGGTGAAACAATCGGATCCAGAAAATAAAGATGCCATTGAGGAGGATGAGGAGGAGGAGGAGGATGAGAAGGCTGATGATGATAGGGATGATGCAGATGGTGATGATGATGGTTATGAGGGGAAGGATGATGATCTCAGGGATAAACCTGAGGCGAATGGAGAAGCTGGAGCTGGTGAGGAGGATGATGACGATGATGAGGATGATGATGATGGAGGGGAGGAGGAAGAAGATGAGGATGATGATAAAGAAAATGAGGAGGAGGAGGAGGAGGAGGAGGAGGAAGAGGAAGAGGAAGAGGAAGAAGAAGAGGAGGAACCACCAACTAAGAAGAGGAAGGGAGCTTAAGTTTTTCAATCTTATTTGCCTTCATGTAGTGTTAAGGTAATAGGAACCTAAGATTGAGGATTACCGTATAAAGGAACTGGCTTGTTGATCTACGGTATAGTTGTTCCTTGGAGCTACAAAATTATGTTATTAGACCGCCCATTTCATCTACCTTGTTTTCTCCCTAAAAGTTCATAGTAGCTGAATTTTACTTTCCTCCACGTGGCATATTCTTATTTGCCGTTTGTCATGACTTTGAACTTTCTACCTAATACCATTGCAAAAAGGGCATTACAGTTCTCAAGATTCTCACACTGTGATATGCAATGTAGAAAAGTTATTTCTGAAATTTTAATATTTCATCTTCAAATCATAACAGGGTGATCTTCCTATTACTCGCATAGTTGTAGTTATTGATATATCAGTGATGAATTCAGGATTGAAAAGTTTTTATGGATGGTACTTTATACGATGAAGCTTCAAGAGGCAGCATCGTCCCTGGTTGTAAGGACAATTTCACCGTTGCTTGTGGAATATCAGTATCAAGAACGTCTGGCTTTAAAGAGATGGATTGCTAATTGCAACTCATCGATCCGCTGCACGTCAATGACAAGCAAGCACCCATACTGAGGACCTTTCCTAGACAAGCGTGGAGCAACTCGGTGTTGGGGTTCACACAGCGGAAAACCCAAATCATCATATCAGTCGTCAGTTACCAATTTAGTAGAAATAAGGAACAAAGAATAAAGGATGCACAACGTTTTTAACATGGAAAACCCTTATGAAATCAACGGAAAAAAACCACGAGACAAACACTGAAAAAACTTTCACTATATAAAATCGATTACAAAAATCTTTAAGACAGAATACCTGCTACACATCTGAGACAGAATAAGAAAAACGACTCCAGAGTAAAGAAACTCTCCTTCACTCTTATTTTTCTGTTTTTCTTCTCTTCTTCTTCTCACTAGTGGTGCACTCCGCTCTCTTTAATTTTACAAGGGTAACGGTAAAGGCGGACGATGAGAGCTCCCTTTCGCACTCCTACTCCATTCTACTCTCCATCCACGTTTCACCGCAGCTATTACCGCTGTTGCTTTTGTCTACTGCTTCCGCGGCCGCTATAGCTTTAGCTTGCAGCCCTTACTTTGCTACTTGCCTTAATCTTCCTGAAGCGTCTGGTATGCTCTTTATAAAGATTTTGGCTCCAAATTTTACCTGCTAACCTGGCCTGATTCTTGCAAATGATTTGTCAGACCAACCCTATCTTTTCCTGCGATCTCAATAGTTCTCGCACTTTCTCAGACACGCATGCTCTGCAGGTCAACCTGCTCTATGCAAAGACAGCGCATGCTTTGCATGACAACTACCTACTCTGTAAAACATACAAATTCTGGAAAGTCAATTGCTCTACACAGTCAGTTGCCAGCAGTCCAGACAAACTGTCCATGGCCATCACCTAGTATCCTCAATCTTCACTAGTATCTCTGGCCATCACCTAATATCCTCGGTTGTCACTAGTCTCTTTGGCCATCACCTAGTCTTCGGTCTTTACTAGTCTCTTTGCTCACCACAATTTGCTAACCGTCCAACTTTTATCCATTCTGGAATTCCTCTCCTAGATTTCCAATCTAGCCAAATCATTCCGGAAATCTCATTTCGGAAATCCCATTTCGGAATGCCTATTCCGAAAATCCCATTCCGAAATTGCATTCCGGAATGCCCATTCCTGCCTCTTCTACCGGAATTCCAAACCGATAAATTTATACTAGAATTCCATACCAGAATTCCAAACCGGCCAATTCATACCGGCATTCCATACCGGTAAAACCAAACCGGTCATTCCATACCGAAAAATGCAAACTGGCATTTTTCATTCCGGCTTTTCATTAAGGCCTTTCCGGTAAATTCCATTCTGGCCTTTCCGGTAAATTCCATTCAGCATTTGTCGGAGTGGCAAATGCCACTCCGAAAATCCGCTCCAGATTTTCACTTCAAGATTTGCCACTCCGGCAAATAGTCACTCCGAGATTTTCCCACTCTGGCAAATGGTTTTCTCCGAGATTTGCCTACTCCAACAAACGGTCTTCTCCGATATTTGCCTTCTCCGGCAATGGCCTTCTCTGATATTTATCTTATCCGGCAAACGGTCTTCTCCGAGATTTACCTTCTTCAGCAAACTATCTTTTTGGTCTTTACTGCAGCCAATTTTCAGCACTTCAAATATCGCATAAAATCTGTACGATCTGATAATGTGTCCATTTGTTGAGCCACCCATAAGGGAGTGACTAAACCCAACACTCGGCACATACCTTCTATTGGTTTTAATCGATTTAAAATTTAGGGTTTAGGCCTGAATCACAATAAGATATTATTGCTAAATTGATAGCATGCATCTCTTCATCATGCCAAAGGGGGAAAAAAGTTCTCCATGATAACATAATTGCAAAGGCACACACACTACCCATGCTGCAAAAATTCAGTGAGGAGTCTCTATGATCCTATGACAAACAATTTCTCAATTCCATTAAAACTATAATGACACTCATTGGCCATTTTGGATGAAACATCAACATGGAGCATTTTTAATATAAAAAAAAATGATATAGAAGGGTTCTAAGTGAAGATTTTAAGCATAAAATAAAGCCAAGACCACAAGAAATTTCCTTTGTTTCAAATCCAAACCAGCAATATATGCCAGCACAGTGGCATTGTTTGATTAGAACTAACCCAAATCCACCATTGATATATAGTCCATAGGCAAAGTTCATGAAAGATAGGGGAAAACAAACATCAATCTTATTTACAGTGAGAACATACCGATTCTGTTGTTGCCTTATCGATAGTGTGTGATCCAACAGCTGCATCCTTGACCATGGCTAAGTGAAACTACTGATTTTTCTATCAAAGGAAGAACACCGATTTATGGAAAGAGAAACAAAGAAATAATGAAACCAGGAAGAACTAACTACTAGGATAAACAAAGAAGAACTCCATATTTCCAGATAATTGCGATAGCTTTAATTTACAAGATCTATAATGCATTGATAAGAAGATAAAAGAGCCATAATCACTGCTACATTATAAAAGAGAGGGCAATATACCATTAATATGTCCACCCACACGGCTTAAATATATTTTGACTCATAATGTGAAAGAAACAATAATTTATAAAACAAAAAAGTTAAAAATTAAATGGAGTTCTGTTCAGCAGACAACATAATTCAATGCAAATTTCCTACTGAACAAAATCTCCATGCCTTGGACTGCTTTAAGTGGAATAAACTTTTCACGCCACAAGTATCAGACTCTCTCCAGCTCCATTACTGACATTTTCCACTGTTTGTGAAACCCAATAGAGGCCACATACAGTGGCAAAAATGTAGTGGGGAGTTTAATTTGTGTTGTTTGTCCATCCGTCTACATGAGGCGATCACCATTGCTTTTATCTGCATTACTTCTATTAATGAATGAGAGATGAGAGAAGGCAGTAGATGATCCTCGAAGCAAAATAGGAACCCAAATACAATAGGGAGAATAGAATACCGTTTGCATTTCCTCTTTAAGACGCTAAAAGTAGAGGGATTGCTATTCCAGTTCCTCTTCCGCTGATTGATGAACCAATTATTTATCTGCTTTAGGTGCAACCCTGTTTCCTGAACCAATGTTTCCTTGTCTTCCTCCTGCAAAAGTTATGACAACTAAATACCTCCCCAATGGGGCTCCATGGGCTATTCACCAAGCCAATCGCATAGTGACGTATGGCAGCCAGGGACCCGTCACATTAGCTGATTAGAGTTTTCTTTAAACCTATGTGATCATACGGCAAGACATGAGCTGTCATGTGCCGGTTGTGATTTGGCTTGGTGAACCATTGCCATGGCAATGTTGATTTTCCCATAAATGTTTCTGGCAAATGCATCAAAAGCCATTATTCTAATGCATCCTCCATTTACAATTGATTCATACTATCCATATTCCATACCAATGTTTCATACTCTTAAGGGACAATCTGGTATATGAAATTCTTACCACATGCGGGTCCGAGGGTTTTGTGTATTTTCTATGAGGTCTTACCATTTATTACGAAAGAGACCACTTTCACGGATCAAACCTATAAATACCAAGTGTTGTTAATACAGTGATCACTTACTTTTAGATAAACAGTTGTTATTAACCATATTTTTAAAAAAATTAAAAAAATCAATTAAAATCAACTAATTTCAAAATTATTAAATCACAACAGTTCATCTCATGTGAATGTGTGAGATTGAAAGATGCATGTAGCCCGCCGATATTGTGACAACATTACTATTGTACCAAGGCTCCCTTTCATGAATCATGTTTTATACTATCATAGCAATTCATTTCAGCCAGATGACTGAAAGATGATTCATAAACTGAAATGGAACTTCCATGATGCATGCACCGCTGTGATGATCTGCGATGGACGAAGAAATAGACGAGAATAGAGGAGGGGGAGGGGAGTTCTGTAGAGGGAAGAGGGAAAGAGAGTGAGGAAGATACAGGGAAAGAGGAGAACAAACGGGAAAATCGAGAAAGAGAGAGAGAAAGCAGGGAAGGGAAAGACGACGCAAGGAGGCAAACTATCTCTCCCAATTCCACCGTAGCAATCCGGTTATATATAGTAATGAGCCAACTAATTCAATTGGAAACCAACCAAACAGAGTAACTAATTACATATAAGTCCTAATTGTGTAACTAAATAACAACCTAATTGTGTAACATATTTAACTAATAACAGACATTTAACAAAATATTTAACTAATTGGATAATATGTAATTCTTATAATATATGTAACTAATAAAACTCGTAACATTATCCTCCCCATCAAAGAGTACCTAGTCCTCAAGGTTGACGGAGGAAAAAAAAAACTGAGAAGCCGCTGGCAACTCCACCTCTAAAAGCACAACCATCGGTCTCCGCTAAGGAAACGCGCAAGCCAGAGCACAACACTCTTGCTATTGCCTGAAAATCAACCTATTCCTCATTCTGTTTGACCCAGTGGACAGGGGAACCTGGGATCATTATGTGACCTCCTGGGCAAAGTGAGTGATCCACTTCAATGAAGTATGTTGCATTATACGCTGTGGATAGGATCAAACATCTAGAGCAATGCACCAAGTCAAACGAAAAAGCTAGGAAGGGCATTCTACGAGCACCAGACATAGCGACAAAAGCTGGTATTCCTGTTTCAAATGCAAAGTGTAATTGGGCTTTGTGTGAATCTCTTGGTGCCACAGAGAAGGTTAAAATATTCTGAGATTGGAGGTAACCACCAAAACTAGCGACCCCACTTCCCAAGTCCCGAGCAGTCAAAATTCCACCAGCCATGGAAATGTACCGCCCCAGTTTCTCAATGGACTGTGCAACTTCCTCAGGAGACATTGAGCCACCATCAGGAAAAATAAAGTATGAACCATCCTCTTTCATCCATCCCTGATGGACTATGTTAGGCATGTTATGGTGCCAGATCTTATGTAGGCTCTCTGGCCACTTTACTGAAATCTTATAGTCCTCAGGCGATGGTATCAAGCAAGGTTGCGTCTCCTCCAGCAATGGGCTATGCTTTTCCTTGTAATAATGCATATCCCTACTAAGCTTACTGTTCCTGACAGGGTCATCGCATGGCATACAGTCCACATAATCGGCGGGGTATGACTTGATTGTTGTCTGACGTCCGCCCTCCACTAGCACCACCATTAGGTGTGGAGGTTGATACCCATATCCATTGTATGGAGAAGGACAACCCATCAGCATTGCTCCTCATAATGAAGAAGGCTGTGTGACAAAAGATGCATTCAAGAGTTTGGAGCTGCACAGGCGCTGATGTCCACTCTTGTCTGGCAGTAATTTGGTGTTCAGACATCCCCACGGGATTGCAAGACCAGCTACCTAGCCTTGCTTCTATTTCTCCCGCAACAAGTCTACCGAAACTCTTGGTAGAAGGCTGTTGGAAGTATAAACATCTCTGATCGCTATAGAACCTTGCATTAACATTACCCAAGGAATTTACCACAACATCTAAATCCTCCTGACAGGTGTCATCAAATACATTCTCTGTCCCAGGGCTTCCACGATTTTGATAAGCTTCAATAGGAAGCCGAGGGTTTATCGACACGGCAGCTACAGCAACATCTATTGATTTTGCCTGTCCAATGTTCTAATCACGAAAATGAAAATGCCTGCTACGATTACTTTCCTTGATGATATCATCAGCTGGGATTGTTAACTTTCCTTTGTCACCGCAAGACACCCCCATTAAGGCTAAATACTTCAGAAAGTCATATCCCCGAGCACCACAACCTACAACAAACATTCTTCCATTCGCAATTTTTTTCTGCAGCTTGGATCCAAAAATAGAAGTCAAGGCATCATAACGTCTGTTGAAAGGCCGGAAGTCATTCGAGTCCAGGTGTTGAGAGGAAAAAGACTCCGCAGAATCGAAATAGGAAAACTTAAAGAGTGGATAGAACTTACCGATGCAGGCCTTAGCAACATCTTGTCCAATAATATCACCAAACATGGCAGTCATGGAATTCAAAACAATCCCTGCACCAACGGTGACGTATCCAAGGACATTGTCATTAATCTCTCCAAAGCTTCTGTCGCCAGGATCCTTAAGCGCTTCTTACAATGGGTTAAATTTCAACACCTTAGGCTGCTGCATGGAAGTGACAATACCACCTCTCTCAATTGTTCCATAATCTATAGTATCCTCATTAAGAGTAAAAGAGTAGGGGCTAGCATTCTTGAGCTTCCGTGGGTTCCCATCATGCAATTTAGTCATTCCTATAAGTTCATATGACACAACCAGATCAACATCTTGAAACACAAGCCTCTCATCACCCACGACTAAAACACGAGCAGGATTGTCATTGCTAATAGATGCAATAATGCCTGTGTGCGGTTCCTCACCTTCGACATCAACAACAGTATCATTCAAATCCATCAATCCTGCATCCCGGGGTGTCACTAACTGCACACCAGCGAGAAGAAGATTATTGGCGGAAAACAACAGAATTTCAAGATTGGGCAAACGAAGATGGGAGGTGATTTGGGCATCGTATTGGGCTTGAAGTATAACTGGTGGGGTTTGAGCAAGTTGGGGTGAAATATTAGAGATTGAAGTCATGAACTGTGAGGAAGTTGGAAGAACAGAGGAAGTTGTGGACGGCAAGGTCT
>JAOVVI020013014.1:0-12013 GCA_028571085.2 Nepenthes alata | reverse complement strand
ACGACGGTCTCCTCGCCACCACAAGACGACAACTGACATCACCAACTGTCACCAGCAAGTCAACGGCCGGCGAATCCCTGCAGAAAGGATTCTCATGTCCAAAGCTCCACTCCCTGGAGCCTATATTCCCTCTCCTTCTACAAGAAAAAAGCGGGATCAATTCCAAAATCTGTAATTTGAGCGTGGCATTGAGACATACGCTTCTCGAAGCTCCTGCTCTCAGACTCACGACCAACCCTCATCCTCCACAACCTTTCATAGGCTACGAAAGTCAACCACCCATCGCGGTGCATACAGGGAGCTAAGCCTCCCACCAAACGCTCATCAGCTCTCATACCCCCACATTCATACACTCCTACTGTACACTCAGTATAATTCCGCGCACCTCTAAGCGTGCATACCCCCTTTCTATTCATTGCGGAAGGTTATTGATTTGAGCGTCGAAGTGTTTTCGGTGGAAGAAATTTCGCCGACATCTGACCTCTTATTTGTTAGTTGTATTGAGCAAGTTCCGGGTTAACAGCGACGGAGACCGGACCCGCTTGTGATCACCTCCGGACGATGAGGAATCCAAAGGCTCCCTAATCCAAACGACAATCGGGGACCCGAGACGTAACATTGGCGCCATCTGTAGGAACGCGACGATAAGTCTAGCGTTTTCCTTCAACACTCACTCCTTTACAACAACATGGTCAACACCCGGGCCCAAGCCAGCACCCCAGCAAGAGATGCAACCGCTCACGGCGACGACCCTTCAGTGGGTAGCCGTGCTGACGTTTGTCCGCAGCCTAATGTTCACCAGCTCGCAGCCAAAATGGGCGATATGAGGCTGGCACTCCAGGCTCTCTGCACCTGGATGGGCACGGAGTGGATGGGGGCTGCTCCCCCAGCATCTCAGGCGTCATACTCCAGGCAGGGAAGGCGTCGCACCAGTGTCCCTAGGGGCAGATCAAATCGGCCTAACGACGCCAAGGCTCAGGCGGCCTTCGGCAGCAGGGCCCAGTATGTGGTTGTAAGTCACCCTAGCAGGGACGAGCGGGAGGAGAGCTCGGAGCGGCGTAACCCCCGTAACTCCCGCAGCGAGAGGAGGCCGACAGTAGCGAACTCATACAGCGCTCGGCCGCCTCGCGCGGAAAGCCGCCGCAACCGGCAAGTTCGGCAATGCCAGCAGGGTCACACGGTGCTCCGCAACGTCATCAATACGCGGAGAAGCAAGTCTGACCCACCGATGGAAGAAAAGGTAAAGGTGCTCTGGGACCTCCTACACAAGGAGAGGCCAGTGCGGTCTTCCGTTGACTTGCGAAGATTGCCCTTCGCCATGGATCTCTGGATCCAACCGCTCTCCCGCAAGTTCAAAATGCCAACACCGGACGGGTACGACGGTAGTAAGGATCCGATGGACCATCTCAACTACTTCCGCACTCACCTGTCCCTCCAGGGAGCGAGCGAGGCCATGATGTATTAGTGCTTCCTCATCACCTTCAAGGGGGATGCACTGCCTTGGTTCCATGGCCTCCCACCAAACTCCATCTGCTCCTTCGACGAGCTCACGGACTGCTTCTTAAGCCAGTTTGCCTCCAACCGAAGAGAAGAGAAGCAGCCATGGCACCTGGTCCGCCTCCGCCATAGGGCGAATGAAAGCTTGAAGTGATTCCTCAACCGCTTCATCATTGAGGCGCGCCGGATCCCCTAGCTCTCTAATGAGCTGAAGATCAACGCCTTTGTTGCCACGTTGGCGGCAGGGGACTTCCTCAAACACTTGTCGCACTAGCACACTCAGTCCTTCTAGGAAGCAGAGGCCATCGCACGAGCCTACATCTTGGCGGAGGAGGCCAACGAGACAAACCGTCTCGAACGGGTGGACCACCCTTTAGAAGGTCGTAAGCCAACCGCCGGGAAAAAGAGGAACGGCGACGGTGGCCGCTTCCAAGAACACCGCAAGCAGCCGCGACTTTTGCCGGGATCTAGGAAGGAGTACGGGCCAACGTCCCTAACTCCCCTAAACAATACCCGCGCGAACATCCTGATGTAAATCCAGGACCAAAAGTTCTTCAAGTGGCCGAAAGCGCCGAAGGGCCCAAGCGGTGGTGATGAAGTACTGCAAGTACCACCGCTGCCTGGGACATTCCATGGAGAACTGCCGGACCTTACAGCAGGAGATATAAGACCCGATCCGTCGCGGACACCTCAAACGGTTTGTGAAGGGCTCGGGGCAAGCCCCAGCAACCTTAGAGGGCGAGGCGAGCGAGCCTCCGAAGAACCGAACGACCGCTGGCATGATCGGTATGATCTCAACCGCGCCAGCCAAAGGCAGCAGGCAGGCACAGCCCGAGCGGACTTCCAGCAGCAAGAGAGCGAGGCTAGGGGATAGAAGTGATGTCATTGGCTTTAACAGCGATGATATGGCTCATGTAACCTTCCCCCATTCTGATTCCCTTGTTGTATTCGCCCTTATTTCATATGATACAGTTGATTACTAACTGAAACGAGTCATTATTGATAATAGAAGCTCTCAAAATTTGCTATGTCTTGTTACTTTCTTTAAGCTTGGATTGAAACGAAGCCAAATGAAAACAGTCGATGGCCCTCTATACGGTTTAGACAACGAACCTTTACCTGTGCAGGGAGTAGTCCAACTAGAGATCACGATGGGAACTTACCCGCGTATTGCAACACGAGAGCTGACATTCCTTGTCGTTGATCTACTGTCCGTTTACAACGCCATTCTGGGCAAACCATTCCTCACGGCCTTCGAGGATGTTATTTCAATTCCTCTTCTGAAGATTAAGTTTCCAACCTCTCCGATGGGACGGACGTGCTGCCTATCCCGAGTCACTAAAGCAGCACCGGACCGCATGGACAGAGACTTGGATCTCCGTGACGAAGCCATGCTATAACAAGCCCAGTTCGGAGAAGAAACCAAAGCGATCCCTCTGGACCTTGCTGAGCTAGAGAAGTGCATGCACATCGGCAGCTCCCTCACTGCAGCCAATTGCGATCAACTGATTAGCTTACTCTGGAAGAACTCCGACGTATTCGCTTGGGTCCCTGCCGACATGCCCAGGATACCGACCGGAATAATGGTCCACAAGTTACGCCTCGATCCCGCTCATAAGCTCGTCAGGCAAAAACGTAGGAACTACTCCATCGAGAAACTAATAGCCATAAGGGAGGAAGTGAAGAGACTGCTGGACGTCGGATTCATTAGAGAGGTTTAGTATCCGGACTGGCGATCCAACGCCGTGCTTGTGAAGAAAAGCAACGGCAAGCGGCGGATATGCGTGGACTTCACCGACGTGAATAAAGCAGGTCTCAATGACAGCTTCCCGTTCCCTCGGATCGATCAATTGGTGTAATCTACGTCCGGGCACGAACTCCTGAGCTTCATGGACGCCTTCATGACCGACCAGGAAACATACTGCTATAAGGTAATGCCCTTTGGCCTCAAAAACACCGGGGCAACCTACCAGCGCCTTGTGAACAAGATGTTCGAGGCTCAGATCGGGACGAACGTGGAGGTATATGTCGACGACATGCTCGTAAAGAACAGACTAGTTGACGACCATGTTCGTGATTTAGAGGAGACCTTCCAGGTACTTCAAGCTCATAGGATGAAGCTCAACCCGGCCAAATTTGCGTTCAAGGTGGCCTCCTGGAAGTTCTTGGGCTTTATTGTGTCCCAACGCGGCATAGAAGCAAACCCGAAAAAGATCAGAGCCATCATTGACATGAACCCTCCGCGAACTGTGAAGGACGTACAGAAACTCACAGAACAGCTGGCAGCCCTATCGCGGTTCCTAGCTAAGTCTGTGGAGAAGTACCTGTCCTTCTTCAGGGCGCTTAGAAGAACGAAAGTGTCCGGATTCCGGTGGTCAGATGAGTGTGAGGAAGCTTTTAAAGAGCTAAAGGCATACCTTGTTATCCCACCTCTCCTGAATTCACCATCCGCAGGTGAGAACCTATACTTCTACCTGGCCACGTCGGACACAGTGCTCAACTAGTGCTCGTCAGAGAGCACGAGGGCGCACAGCGATCGGTATACTACGTGAGTAGGGTATTGACGCGCGTAGAGACTCGCTACCAGCATGCGGAGAGGATTGCGCTGACCCTCATCTATTCGGTGCGGAAGTTAAGGCCCTACTTTCAGGCGCACCGGATCGTCATTCTAATGAATCAACCCTTGAAGTCGATCCCACAGAAGCCGGAGACCTCTGGGTAGCTAGTCAGGTGGGCTATAGAGTTGGGAGATTTCGACGTGGAAATCTGGTCATGACCGGTTCTTAAGGGCCAGGCTCTGGCGGACTTCATCGTCGAGGCAGCGACCCCAGCTCTAGACGACTCGCGCAGCCCGAAGAGCTTGGACACACCGGACATTCCACCATGGATCCTGAATGTAAACGAATCATCCACCCAAGTAGGCAACGGAGCTAGGGTCGTACTTAGAACTCCATACGGGATAGAGATCAAGTACTCAGTCACACTGACTTTCCCTGCCACCAATAACGTGGCGGAATACGAAGCCCTTCTTGCAGGACTTCGTCTAGCAAAGGAATGCCCCGCCAAGTCACTGGTCATGTGCAGCGACTCGGAGCTCGTGGTCAATCAAATCCAAGGAGCCTTCGAGGCATCAAACCCTCAATTGGCAAAGTACCTAGCGAAAGCAAAAGCCCAGATCCAGGCGTTCGAACGTTTCAAGATCGAACACGTACCCAGAGTCGAAAACTGGAAAGCTGATCAGTTGGCTAGGGACACAGCTGCAGGATCTCCAGAGCAGTATGCCAAGAGCCTGCGGGAAATTCTGGCCACACCTAGTGGGGAAGGTCCGGACCAGGAAGTACTGCAGGTTAATAAAGGTGACAATTGGATAACCCTGTACTATAAGTACCTGGCGGACGGCACACTGCCTACGAACGCCGATGAGGCTAAGCAGATCAGGAAGACATCAGGTTGGTATGCGATCCTCGATGGTAGGCTATACCGGCGGGGGTATTCCACTCCCTACCTAAAATGCTTAACCCCAGAGGAAGCTAAGTATGCACTGAGCGAAATCCACTTCGGTATATGCGGCTCGCACATCGGAGGGAAAAACCTCGCATTTAAAATCATTTGATAAGGTCTTTTCTGGCCCACGATAAAGCGAGATGCTCTAGAATTCATGCAGAAGTGTGAAAGCTGTCAGGTTCACGGGACCATGACTCATCAGCCTCACACAAAGCTACACGGTCTTCAATCTCCAAAGCCATTCACACAGTAGGGGCTCGATATCCTTGGACCACTGCCCTTGGCCCCCGGACAAAGGAAGTTCCTTATTGTTGGCATTGACTACTTCACGTAGCCAAACACGGCAGAGTTCCTCCATCAAAATATCGTTTGTCGTTTTGGGATTCCCGATGTCATAGTGACTGACAACATAACTCAATTAACTGGCAAACGGTTAACCAAGTACTGTGCAAGCCTTCGCATCAGACTAGTTCATACGTCTGTAGAGTACCCCCAGGCAAACGAATAAGTCGAAGTCACCAACCGCACGCTGCTCCACGGACTGAAAACCAAGCTGGAAGATGCAAGGGGCTCCTGGGTCGATGAGTCGCCTTATGTGCTCTAGTCATATCGAACAACCCCGCGGAAACTAATGAGAGAGACGCCCTTCAATCTCTGCTACGGAGTTGAGGCAGTCGTCCCCGTTGAAGTGGGACTTCCCTGCCTACAGATCGAATGCTTCGATACGGCCACCAACTCTCAGAAACTCAGGGAATGCCTTGACTTGCTCCTGGCAGTTCGTGGCGCGGCCCGCCTGAAGACTACAGCCTGCCAGCAGCATATTACGCGGTACTACAATAAGAAGGTGAAGGCATGCCCGCTCGAGGTTGGAGACCTGGTACTTTGGAGTGTAGAGGCTGCGGGAAAGACCGCAAGCAAGAATCAACTCTCCCCAGGCTAGGAGGGCCTATTCCTCGTCTCAACAATCCTCAGGAATGTAGCGTACAAGCTACACACCCATAACGGCAAGTTGGTCCCACGGACCTGAAACACCGCCTACATTAGAAAATATTATCAATGAGACACTGCCAAACCCAGGTAATGCATCCACGCACACCATGAGGAATGCTTGTATACCTATTGTGTCTTCATTTAATAAAATTGATCATATTTGCTATCTTTATGTTCATTCATATGAGTATTTGCATGGGTGACATTTCAAAAAAACGAAACGACCTAGACTGCCCCTAAATCGGGAGGATTTTCATCCGTCCGTAAAGCAAAGCCTTGACTAATTGTCAAGCGGCCATACCAGAATTTTGACTCTGCGTCGAAAGGCCCTAAGCGACCCTTTAATCCTTGGCTCCGTGACAAGCGGCCTGAAAGCGGCCACCTCAGAATTTCGACTCCGCGTCAAAAGGCCCTAAGCGGCCCTTCAATCCTTGGCTCCGTGCCATGAGGCCCGAAAGCAGTCACCTCAGAATTTCAATTCTGTGTCGAAATAGCCTAAGCGGCCCAACAATCCTTGGTTTCATACCAAGAGACCCGTGCAGTCAAAACATTAGGCCTAGGGGCTTTTGAAATTCCTAACGTACGACCACTAAAACCTTAGGGGGCAAGAATTGCAGGCATGTGGCGACCTTCTCTCGAAGAATAGAGCACCCTCAATCTACGATAGTCGTGGGCTAGGACCGTGCACACGGGAACGACGATGCCTTGAGTGGGGCCGAGCACCTAATATAGGTATCATGTGCGAAAAGGCCTTAGACCCAGAGTTCGGTTGCTATAGCCTGAAAACCCAGCTGGCCCTAGGTGTGGCTCCACGGGACTTGCGACGACGTCCACTCTACAAGACCGAGCTTTCCATTAAACACGCGAGATACGACGACATCTTCTGACGAAGGATGAGTACAGCGCAAGGCATCGGATTGGAGCCTTGGCGACAATAGCTTTACAAGCTTAGCCGTTAAGACACGAGCTGTAATTTCAAAAATTACATCATATACTTGAAGGCACTAAATGCAAGCAAGAGCACAGCTCTTCATTTCATGAAGCATATGCAAGGCATTGTCAAGCGGCAAAAAGGAAAAGAAGCTATATACAGGCAAAGCTGTCCCTACTGGTCTGATGGATCCGCCTAAAAAAAGTTCCTCAGGCGAGAGCTGTCACAGACCCAAGCGTTCCCTGGATAAAAGACACCCTACGAGACATCTAAAAGTACAAGGGTGGCAATCTTGCGACACAGGCGAATACCATCCCAGTACCTGCGCTCCAGTACGAGGGCTACATCCTCCAGAGTGAGCCGCCCCCTCAAGTCTCATCCTCCAGAGCAGTGACCATTCTCTTCAGCTGCTCAACCACCCGACTTAGACGCACGGTTTCCTGCGCCTGCTGCCCATTCTCCTCCTTCAGATGCCTGTTATCTTCCTTTAGCTGCCCGATCTCTCCCCTCAGCTACTCGTTTTCCTCCCGGAGGGCAACGATCTCAACTCCCGCACGCTAAGCCATTTCCTGCTCGGACTCTTCCCTGACACGGTAGAAGTATCCGCGCAATTGAGCAATTGACGCGTCGAAAGAGTTGACCTCCCTAGGGACCTGCAAGGGAGAACAGAAGATCAAAAACCCTAAAAGTTCCAGTCAGCAGAGGAACGCTCAATTCTGGACGATCATACCTGAACGAATCCGGACGACAGGCTCCATCTCCTGACGCAAGAAAACCTGGAGACTCTGCGCGTTCAATTGCGACCTCCGCAGAGCTGGGAAGGTCTGGAGCCACAGGTGATGAGGAAACACTTGGGGGCTCCAGCTCTTGAGCCATCCCAACCGTGACAGTCTCCAGGATTAAATCGGCACCAGGTGGGCTAGCATCCCATTCGGCTTCAGCTTCTACCCCCACGGCCGCACTCTCCTGGACGCACAACTCCAAGAGTGACCTGGCAGGCGATCCAGCAAGCTCTGAAGTCCCTGCCAAGACTGGTACAGGCTCCAAAGTTCCAACCTCCTCCAACTCCTCAGGAGCTGACGCGCTGGCCCCCACAATTGGCGCACCCTCAGCAGCCTCCTCCGACGGCTCCAGGTGGACGAAAGGACCCATAGTGGACCCTTCCCTAAAGTGCAAGTCCACCATAGGGACACCGTACTCAGCCAACGCCACGGCAGGAATCGGTAAATGTTCGGCCACACCCTCCCGTGGCTTGGCATCAGGTGTCTACCCTGGAACGAGGCTCATGACTCGCACAACTGGTCCCACAACCAGCCTCTGCGACCCCGGGTGGAGGTGCCTCCAGCTTCTCTCAACCTCTTTAGGGGAGCCTCAACCTCTTCATCCAAAGACGTTTCCAGCAGTGAGCAACTCTCCTCGGCATTTTACCCCGACAACTCGCGGAGGACAATGGCAGCTGATTCACTGCTACAGATTTGTCACAAGGTCGTGTCCTGCCCAGATATATGGCTAACCGTAAACGACAGCTATTGAAAGAAAAGATCAACAAGATGATGTCCACAATCCATCTATTTAAATACATGATGGTGATCATGGCACAATTGGATCCAATTGAAGAATAAAGAAAGGGATGGGGTAAGGATTAAGGTGGCATAAAATACAAGCTTTCTTAATTGAAGAAGGAAGAAAAACTTACCCTCCAAAATAAAAAGAATCATGTAGCCATTGCTGTATCCAATTCATGACGTGATAATTTTTGGCAATAAATGAATGGCGAAGCATTTTATCAGGTAGAGACATCTCAGCATTAAATCAACACATGTCCCCAAGTACTAAATTTTTGTGTTTGTTTCAATGATCTTATGTAGTATAGTCAACTATATGGCAGAAAGAAGCATTTACATAGTAAAGTTTACATTTCAGGCAGTATCTTCTGCAAACAATTGTAGTATGCCACTATTTACCAAAAATCCCAACAGGAACAAGTCCCATTTCTAAAATGATGAAACCGATTCCTATCTCTTACTATAATTTCTCTGTCGTAGATGTATGAGATGAGCTTAGTACTCAGATGGCAATCACTGCATACTCGCAGATTTTTTATTATACGAATAGGAACTGTCGCCTCTGATGCAATGAGACCAAAAGCAATTGCTAGCCTCTCACTATGAAAAGAGAGAGCATCTTCCTTGTCCTCCTCTTCTATGTCAAACAACACTTCTTGAGTCCTTGGTTTATGACCATGCGCTTGCAGCTTTCTATTCATTTCTTCAAGCTTCAGATAGATCTCCTTCAACCTCGGATGAGTTCTGTCTCCCATCAAAAATTCATGCATGGCTCCCTCAATCTCAATCCAGCTGCTTCCTGGCATTTTGTCAATGCCTCTATCTTTCATCAATCTCCTCACCCTATTCACATCCTCCCATTTGTCAATTCTAGCATATATATTGGACAAAAGGACATAATTTCCACTAGTCTGGGGATCTAACTCAATCAAGTGCTTAACTGCAACTTCGCCTACTGCCAAATTCCCATGCAACTTTGCTGCCCCAAGTAAAGACCTCCAAAGGATGGCATTTGGTTTCATGGGCATTCTCTGTATCCTGTCCTCTGCTTCCTTAAGCCTCCCTGCACGGCCCAAAAGATCAACTAAACAGCTGTAATGCTCAAGTTTTGGCTCAATCCCATATTCCTTTCTCATTGATTCAAAAAGTTTGCAGCCCTCCTCCACCAACCCAGAGTGCGAACAAGCACTTAGTGTAACTAGTAGTGTCACACTGTCTGGAGCTAGTCCCTTTAATTTCATCATCTTGAAAAGATCAAGCGCACTATGTCCATATCCATGAATTGCCAAACCTTGTATCATCGCATTGTAACAAAGTTCATCCTTTTGAGGAAACTCATCAAATAGTTGATGTGCCATTCCGAGACACCCACATTTTGCATACATATCAATTAAAGCTGTAGCAACAAAGTGATTTAACCAAAGCTTGTTTTTCAATACATAAGCATGTGCCCATATGCCTTGACTCAAAGCGCCCAAATCAGCACATGCACTAATTAAAGCCACAATGGTAAGTTCATTAGGCCTAATTGAACTAGCCTGCATTCTACTAAACAAATGCAACACTTCCACGGATAACTCAGCGTTTTGAACACTACTAAAACCGTTGGCAGAGGTAACATCACTAGCACCACAGTGAGCATATGCAGCTAACATCGTGTTCCAGGAGGCCAAATCTGGCTGCCTAATCTGATCGAACAAATACCTAGACATGCCCAATTTCCCACACTTGGAGTAATAGTTAACCAACGAGGCCTGAACAAAGCAGTCATAGCGGAATCCTAGAAACTTTAAAACATGTGTGTGGAGGGAACGGCCATGTTGTAGCCATGGATGGGACCCACAAATCTTGAAGAGGGAAGGAAACGTATAGCTGTTGGGTTTGATTTCAGGTCGTTGGAGAATGCGCGAATAGAGAGAGAAAGCAATGTGGGGATGGTGATTGCGGTTAGAGAGAGAAGAGATGAGAGTGTTGTAAAGAAAGATAGTTTGGTTTGACAACTGGCTAAAGATGGTGAGACAATAGGTTAGAGCAAAGGTGGAGGATAATAGCAGGATACGGCTGCAAGGGTATGTGTGGAGGATAAGACCAGTTGTGATCATTTGAGCATGGATTTGCTTGAGGTTGTCAAGGGTTTTACATTTTTCAAGAAGTTCAAGAACTAAGTGACTAAACAAGATTGGGTTTGGGGTTTTCATGGAGTCGTGAATGCCAATAAAACAAAGCAACCAAATCTAATTTCTGCATCACAGCGAATAAAAACATAAATAGAGACATTATCGGTTACATCTTCAAGTTGGATAACCGGCCCAACCATCAATTTCTAGTATCCTTGATTTTGAACACTATGCAACCTTTTAGCCTGAAATCTGTAGGGGAAAAGCATAATCGAAAAGACTTTTGTAGTACCTGCTATTGTTAGCGTGGTCCGAATCCGTGAAAGACAAATATGGAGGGACTAAGGCAGTGACGACGAAGAGAGGCCTTGCTGGCGGTTGGCTCTGACTAGAGGGCACTGGGAGGCAACGTAGGTTAGGGAATCACCCTCGCACTCTCTTAGGTGAGCGTGTCGGAGAGGAGGAGAGAGAAGCATAAGAATACAGCCAACTGGGATTCAGGCTCAGGGTTGGGGCCAGTGAGCAAGGCGACAAACCCCTTCACAACTAAATGAGGTGTTTAGAGGCGTTGGATATATATTTAATAACTATGCTTTTATTTTAAAAAAGTTTTAAAATGAAATTAATATATATAGACGTATATCTAATGGCCTCCGAGAGATCTAAAACTTAAAAAGGTTCCTCTAAATAGTTGTTTTGTTTTTTAATATTACGGTAAATATTTAAAAAATATTAATATTTTCAAAAAATAAAAACTATACGAAATTTTTATTTTAAAATTATCATAATTAAATTTTAATTCAAATATAGAGATGAGAGATGTACAGGGTAAATTTTCTTTAGAAGATGCATCCCCCAAACGTAATCCAATCAACCCCACCCACCTTTCTGATATGGTATACTAGGATGGGAGAAATGTACCACATATATATATTTTTTTCAATTCATTGAATATAATTTAAAATTTTAAAAATTACCTAAATAATTTTTTTTAAGTTTTTTTTAATACTGGGTTAAATATTAAATGATTGCAATATTTTTTAAAAATAAAAAAACTATATATTTTTTATTTTAAAATTTTGACCATTTAATTTTAATTCAATTGTAGGCATAGAAAATGTATTGTGCAGCTCCCAAACTCTGATATACCCATATGAGATTTTTATGAAAATTTGAGGAAGCTCATTTACCCATGTGAAAATTATAAAGATATTATCCTAAGTTTTGTAACCAAGATTTCTAGGTATAGATCGAGTTACTTTATTAGGATTAATGGGAGAATACAAATATATGAAAACATTAGTTAATTCACTTAGGATAAAATGTTAAGAAGGAAAATCGGCTCATGTAGGGTAAGCTCAAATATTTTAGTGGGTCTTAATGAGTGGTAACCACACGGGATACTCAAG
>JAOVVI020013012.1:0-10082 GCA_028571085.2 Nepenthes alata | reverse complement strand
CGACATCCGAGTACCTGGTAAAATTTGCTGACGAACCAGTCTCCTGGCAGTCTAAACTATAAAAGTGCGTGCCCTTTCTACTACGGAGGCCAAGTTCATTGCCGTGGCCGAGACCAATAAGGAGATGCTATGGATGAAAATGTTCATTCAAGAGTTGGGTCTAAGGCAAGAACAGTATGTGGTGCTATGTGATAGTTAAAGTGCAATACACTTGTGTAAAAACTTATCATTCCATTCAAAATCGAAGCACATTGACGTTCGATATCATTGGGAGAGAGATATTATTAATGAATGGTAACTATCTATAGAAAAGGTCCGAACGGAGGAAAATAGATCGGACATGATGACAAGGGATTACCAAAGGAAAAGTTGGAAGCTTGTTGTGACATTGCCGGTCTAACTGATTCTGTTCCCACTCGGTCGTGAGGGGAGGTTTATTGGGGTCACTCCCTATGTGTGTATGAGTCCGCGGACCTATCTGGGGAAATAGATGCAGACTTGACCAAGAACCCTGGAGGCGAGGACTTGAAGCATGGACGATGACCCTGAGACCCAGACGTTGACCATATGTAAAAGGCCTACCACATGACAATCTGCAACTGTAGATAGGCAGTTGACCTACTTTGTCAAAAAATTGTGGAGCCGTCTTGACAGAGTGGCTGGCAGGTCTGTCACAGTGCACGTCGGGCGTGCGCCTGCTGTTGCAGGACTAGAAAGACTGTCCCATCCCCCCTACAGCTATGGTAGTTGACCCCCTCCCCTGACCTATAATATATGTATATATATATATGTGTATGTGTGATGCGTGGAGTGTTGGCTGTAAGAGAGGCATTTTAATTGTAGAGAGATTGAGAGAGACACAAAGAGATGTCAAGAGAAAAAGAAAACAAGAAAGCTTTGAGTTGAGGATAAAGTGTGTCATTGTACTCTGCCTTTTATTCTTCTTCTTCTTATTTTGATACTATTTGGGCTTGTGTAGCCAATAGCTCTTCGTAACCAGCCATCATACTTAGTGAACTCTTTGGTGGACTAAAGTCCCGTGATTTTTTCCTTAGTTAGAAGGGTTTTTCACGTAAAAAATCTTGTTGTCTTCTCTCACTTTATTTTATCTCCTTTTTTTCCTCTCTGTCTAAGTGCCAGACACGTTCGTGTCCGAGCGCTTCTGTTTGACCAGTCATCGTCCCTCTTTTTGCGCCAACATCTTTGCCCTATTTATCGCATGACTAGGAGCCAGTCAATGCTCCTATAATTATTGAGTTTGAAGTACCAATGATGCATAACTCTTCACTCTCGAATGAGCTGACTTCCATTTCTCTTGCTACACGAGTTGCCACAGCTAAGGGTAGTAGTGGAGCGGCTATAGAGTCTTTTAAATTTTCATCATTTCCTTCCTCTGTCCAAATAGACCCTGAGATTTTGTATGTGCTTTGGATTTGGGACTACATTATATCATTAGACATTGCCTCTCCTTTGTTGTAGATCATTGTCGGTTACAAGTCCCAGACCGAGAGAGACACTATAGGATTCCGTACCGTAGGAAGGCCATCGTTCTTGATAGGTTTTATTCGAATCATTACTTTTAAAATATTTAGTTATTTTCTTTGAATTCTGCTTTGTAATCAACTATTTTGCAATCTCAGGATCTAATGCATTTGATTAGAAATTGGATTCATAGTCAATATATCAAAATAGCACGCCTATCTTAGTTGTACATTGATGCCTCCATGGTTAGAGACTTGGCATTTAAAGTTGTTGCTATTGAGAGACAGAAGCCACATTTTTTCATGACCAGTCAGCTCAATCAGAAAGTGAGTTGTTCGAGTACATGACAAGGTTTCAAGATTTTGTTGATTAGACTACTATCGCTGGATACCGGTTCAATTCCCTTGAAGATAGGCTCATGAAGCAGAGCATCGGCTAGTTCAGCCATTGGTATTATTGAAGGATTTCAGGCTGAATATTTGAGACTCAAAAAGGTGTCAAGGAGAAGTTTTCGGCATGAAGAGATGGGGTCTACATTAGACTCTTGCTTTCAAGAGGCAATTGCTCTCTATAGGAGGATCGTCGCCTTAATTGCTCCCGAATTTTTGATCTGCTGCCTGGATTTAAGAAATTTTGAAGCTTTTCTGTACTCTAAAGTTAGAAATTTTTTGGAATCAGGAGGCTCCCTACCTTCTAGAGCTTGTCCTAAACAACATCCTTACGAAAGCGGAGTCATTTTTTGTCTTTGAAAGTCACTATTATAATGTTTGAGTCTAAATTTTATTTTAATCATAATTAATTAAGTTAAGATAATTAAAAGTTAAAATTAAAGGAAAAAAAATTTAATCAAATGTTAAAATTTAATCGGATCACATTAAGTTAATGGATGTTTGATTGACACCCATCGTGTGCCCATGCATGAAATGGGCAGAGAGGTCACACATGATGAATGTTTGATTGAAGCTCGAACGCATTTTTCAGTATACTCATGCTTGATAGATGCCTGAAGGACACTTGAACTCATGAAGGCAGAATGCCCGCACCTGAAGTAGCGCTCATGCTCCAATGAGTTTGGTGATAGCGTCTAATGCGTGCTTGACAGACACTTGAGTGCCAGTTCATCCATAAATATTAGGTTCGGCTAAATATTAATCATTTTGTGTAACGTTTTAAGAGAAAAGAGAGAAAGAGAGGAGAGAGAAAGAGAGAGGAAGTTAGAGAAACTCAATTCAAGTTATTTCAAGTAAGATTTTGATGATATTCAAGTTAAGGCAAATACATTACAAGCCTTCTTTCCTTTGTAATCATTCTTTTCTCATTTCGTTGAGTATTTCTTATTCCAAATGTTTATATATGACAATTTTGTAACTTAGATATTTATATTTAATATATATGTAAAATTTTCCTCGCAACAATGTATGAAAGTCATAATTAAGTCTAAGTATATTGTATTGTTAAGCTAATTTCTACAATATTCTTTTATACAAGAACTGAAATTACAATTAAATGATTCTCTCATACTTCAAATTCATACATGATGCTCTAAATATTTAAAAGTGTTCTTGCATGTTTCAAGATTCTCAATTTTTCCTCTACATGTTTATACTATAAGAGAAAAGTTATCGATTTTCTATAGAGTTTCTACTAATAGTTTTTATGTTGTAAGATTCAAAAAGTAGTTTTTATATACTTTAAAAATATGCAAGTTTATCTTCCTATATAGTTTTTTTACAATGCTTGAAATTCCTACATAGTTTTTATACAGTACATGTAAAGGAATTGTTGAATTTTAAAAGAAAAATCCTACAATATGTTAAGAACTAAGAACAATTTCTTTGGGATGAGAAAATATAAGAATTTTGAAAACTTGCGTAGAGTTTTCATATATTTAAATATCGGACAATTGTAATAAGTCTAGCAGGTGGTATATCATAGTATGCTTTAATATATTATAATGGTAATTGAGGTTTGAACCTATCATCTATGGATGAAAGTGGCACTCGGCCCTACTTACAATGTTATATGTACGACGGCCCACCTACGGGTTATGAATAGTAACATAAATTTTTTGGTTGTGTGAAAATTAATATTACTCAAATTTTAATTACCCACTCCTTCACTTGATAAGGCCCTACTGGTCCTTAATTCTTAAAAAAATTTTATATTTGAGCATGAATTACATGATATAAATTTGAATGAGAACTTACAAAGAAAATTGATAAGCCATGTGCATATTTCATGGAAATTCATAGTATATCATGGGGATCGATTCTGAAAATTGATTCATTACTCTCTCTCTGATATATTTTAACAAAGATTATATGTTTAATTATAAAATTATATATATTATTGAACTTTTGACTCAATCCAATTTCTATTTTTCACTAACCCCTTCTAATTTAGAGGTTCAGTACTTGGAGGAAGGTGAGGTCTAATTAAGGGGCTGATGTGGAAGAAATTTCAGATTAGCTTTAGAAAGTTGGATGTATTTTATTTTACGTAGTCTCAGTTCTGTATTAATATAAATATGGTATCGTGGAATGAATGATGTTGCTAGATTATGGTTTTATTATCATAATTTAGAAACTTTGATTTTGTTTTGGATTAGACATAGCTCCTTACGGAAGGTCCGATATTGTAATTTGGTTGATGTCAGAGTGGCATAATGATGTGGCATTTCTGGTCCTATATTAAGATTATATTATATTTTATTTTTATCGATCAATATATGAACATGAAACTCACATTTATAGTTAATTGAGTTGCTAATTGGATAATTATTAATATTGATAATTATTAATGACGGGATTGAATTTTAAAATGTAACAACTACTCTTTTATCATTTGCCAATGTACCTTTTATACGCGTGTGTGTGTAAATTAATCAGATTTTGAATGCACATTCTTATATTACTTTACTAAGACTTTCGACTATCGTCGCTGATCATGTATGATAAAATGAATTATTGTTTTACTAGTTAAGTCTTTTGACTATCGTTGTCAAGCTATTTGGGCCCTAACCCTTAACCTTTTGATAAATTGTTTATATTTTGTGGAAGAGTGTATTAGCGCTCATGCATGAGAGCATCCTAGAGGTTTTTGTAAGTCGAATGACTATTTATAGTCTTGCCTCATTTGATTTTATCTGACCTGTGTCGTGTCCTCTCAAAAGAGAATCGGACTCTCAGTCCTTAAGCCCATGAGTCTCTTGGATTGTTTGTGTGTGACAATACTTGAAGCCATATTGTTTTATCAACTTGCACTATAACTGTTTCATAGAATTGGCGTATTCACAAACAGTGTGTTCAAATTGGCGGCCTGACTCAGGATCAATCGTAGTTATATTTTCACACACAAGCATATAGATTAATCGTAAATGAATCAAACTTTAATAATGGTAAGAAACAATTCAATACATCATGCAAGCATTTTAGAGTGGATGGTAGAATGTGCCTCTACAATTCCAAGTCACTTTGCTATTGATAGTACTTTTTGAAGTAAATGGTGTTCTAAGTTCAAGGGAGTAACTTCCTATTTTGGGAATGCAGCTAGTACGCACTATTGCCGACATTAGAAATGATCCTTCTATATTTGGAAATAACTTATTCCCTTGAGCAAGCTTTCCTATAACCTCAATATTCCTCAATACTAAGTTGCCAACCTTGGAAGTCTAGCCTTCCACCCTCGGAAGTCTAGCCTTCCACTCTCTTATTATAGTACCGAGTGACTTCCTGTTGGTAGACTATTGACCAAATACACGTTGTGTCCCTTGCTTCCTCCAAAAGATCCAAGTTCTCTCTAAGGAGTTGAGAATTTTGTCTGGGACCAAAATTTTTTACTTAATAAGTCAGTAATCTAATCTCTACTGGAATTTTTATTTCTATCTTGTAACAAAGATTGAAGCATAGTTCTCGAGTTAATTCCCTTGAAATTGTTTAGTATGTAAATTATGAATTTCTAATTTGTAATTTTTTATAATAATTAATTAAATTTAGATGATAAAATTTTTAAGGTCAAATGAAAATTTGGGATCAAAGTAAAATTTTCTACTAGGTCATATCAAGCTAAGTTATACCCGATCGACGTTTGATGCACATACATGCATGTTTTGGGTAGAAAAGACGTGCTTAAGAGATGCCTAACCGATACCTATACATATTTTAGACAAATTATTTACACTCGATGTGTGCTTAAAAAATGCTCATGCGTAGTTGTGGCAGATTGCACATGCTTGGGGGATACTCATGTGCTATACAGTTTTATCTTGGTGTCTGATTGGTGCACATGCACAGTCGCATATGATCTAAACATGACACACTAGCTTGCTATAAATAGACTTTTTTTGATCAGCTTTACATTATTTAGAATTGGTTTTTGAGAGTAAAAAGAGATAAAAAAGAGGAGAAGAGAGGAAAAGTAGGAAAATGATAAATCAAGTAATATTTGGATAAAATTAAGGCAGGTGCATTTTAAATATCTCTTTTTTTTATTATTATTTTTTTAATTTCTACAGGTATTTATTATTTTAAATACTCATATATATTATAATTTTATATAGAAAGTATTTATACTCAATATGTATATAATCTCATTTCCATTCTCATCATTTTTTATAAAATTTATATCCTTATTTCATATACATTATGTTTTCAAGATAATTTTCTAAAACAATAGCTATGTATGACTTTAAATTTTATTTAAATGTTATTGTATATTCTTAATATATATATACATATACATATATATTCCTACATATGTTATAATTTTAAACAAAATAAAAAAGTATATTAATTGTGCTAATTATCTGTAAGTCCTGCAGGATTAGCTTGCACATTTTGAACCTTTAAGAATATAATTTTGCATGCTTTAAAATTTCATCTAACTAATATATCCCATTCTTAACAAGTTCACAAATATTCTTACATATTCATATATTTTTTGTATGTCATAAATTTGAAGAAAAGAAGAAGAAAACTACATATAAGTTAAATGTTAAGGATATTTTCTTCAATATAAGAAAATATGAAGAATATGTTTATATTTTAGTAGAGTTTTTCATTTGATTATGCATGAACTATCGTAAAAATTGATAGTAATAAATTATGACATGTCTTAATATATTATAATGATATTTGATATTTAAACTTATCATCTATGGGTTAAAAATGATATTCTGCTATGTTTAGAAAATTATATGTATGACGACCTACATACGGATCTTAAATAATAGCATATAACCTTTGGTTGTATAAAAATATATATAATTTGAGTTTCGATTATTTATATCTTTGTCGATGAGTCCCCACTGATTATTGTTTCATAAGAATTTGCATGATTTGAGCATATTTTGTAGTACACTTTTGGTAGATTACTCACAACTGACAAGTGTCCAAAAAATATTTATACGCACTTTTAGCAGATTCCTAGTACCTAATGCACGCTTGAGGGGACGCAGTATTCTATCTCAACACTCAATGCGCTCCTGATGGGTGCATGTACACCAATATTCTATATAAGTTTCATCTAGTTGATATTCAATCATTTTTGTCAAATTTTTGAGAGAAAGAAAGAGAAGAAGAGAAAAGGCTAAATGAGAATATTTAAATTAAATTTAAGAAAGATTTTAGTAAATTTGAAATGCAAGTATATCCTAAATCCTTTTTTCTTAGATACTAAATTTTTTTCTCATTTTTTAAGTATTTATTATTTTAAATACTCATACATATCATATTTTTATACCTAAATTATTTATACTTCATATGTATGGACTCTCATTCTCATTCTTTGTAAATTTCATAAAGTTTATATCCTAAATTTACCTATAATGTGTTGTTAAGCTAATTCTCCACATTTTTCATTCATGTATGTTCTAAAATTTTATTTTAATGCCCTTATATGTTTTAATTTTTATATATAATATTCTAACTTGTTCTAAATTCTTAAATATATATTTTGTATTTCTTGATTTTGTTATAAATTGTTCTTACATGTTTGACAATTGAAAGAAAACGTGGGAATCATAGAATGTTTACTAATTTTCTTCTGTAATTCTTGTATAAATAGTCCCACATGTTAAAAATTTCATAATGTAACTTTTATATGTTTTAAAATATGTATAGTCTAGTTGCTATAGAATTTTTATACACTACGTAACAAATATTTAAAGTAATTATAAAGAAAACTCTATAATTTATTAATGGATTGAGGATATTTTTTCTGATACAAGAAAATATAAAAGATTATTTGTACTTGTATAGAATCTTTCATTCGTTATATATTGACCATTATAGAAATTAGGAGTGATATATTATAGCATATCTTAATATATTATAATAGTAATCAATATTTGAACCTATCATTTGTGGTTTAAAAGTGGTATTTGGTCTCATCTATAAAATTATATATATTATGGCCTACCTACGAGTCTTAAATAGTAGGTGTAACATTTGATTGTGTATGAACATATATAACCCAAATTTTGATTATGCCCTCATTTGTCAGTGAGATCCTAGTAATCTTTAATCCATGAGAATTAGCGTGATTTAAACAGGTTTCAATTGAGCATTGTTTAGAGTAAGAACTGGAATATAAATTTAAAATATTTGCATGAATGTTATGAAAATTTATGGTTTTACATCTGAATTCTGATCATTGTTCCTCCCAGTTTGTTTTGATGAAAACGGTATATTTGACTATGAAAAATTTATAAGCCCCGTTAAACGATTAACTCACTTTTACTTTTATTTTCTTACTAACTCTCTTTAAATTAGCAACTTGGGACACACTTGCCGATAAAGGAAGTTTGCGAAAGGATATTCAAGAAAATAGAATTAAAAATCGAGATAATTTAGATGGTATACTATATCTCAGAATAGTAACTTTAGGACGACTAATTCTATTTTGGTTTATTTTTGTATTATATAAAAGTTGTGATATCCTTGTTGGTAATGTAGTTAGATCCCATTTATCATTTTAGCAGTTTAATTGAATTCTGATTTTTCAATACTCTAACATCGATGAATATATACTTGTCCTTACGAATGTTTTAGGATTAGGTTATTGTTAGTATTTAAAGCCATTTGATGGTATGGTATTTCAGGTCCTGTGATGTAATTCGTTACTTTATTTTGAATTATCTAGTGACTTTTGATTATGGGTTCACATTCGATATTTATTTAAAATTTTTAAAGTTTCGTCAACTTTATTTTAAGTCTTGAGAATTGAAATGAACCAAAATATTAATTGGATTAATTAACTTATTGGATTAATTAAATTAAGATCAATAATTGAATTTTTGGATCGGGGATATGTCGCGACACTAACTTACTAAATACATCAAGATAAAGAATATTTTTAAATTTTTATTATCAATAAAGACTTATTCTAACTGGTAGTCCAAGATTTGTCAAAATTAGTACTGATACAATAAAGGGGTCATAATGGGGAGATGTTACATATGCCTTTGTGGTGTTGTTAAGACTAATAATAGCATCTTTTACACTATGTTTCCATCTCTTGCTAGCAGAGGTTTTGCCTGGACGATTTGGAGTCTTTTTGTCAGTTTCCCTTGTTGACACCATGTTTATTACATCAACTGTCACTCGGTTCTATGGTTGTTTTGATGACTCCGCATCACCTTTATTATTGTCACTTAGGGAAGATCTTGGATTTTGCAAATATTTGTTGAGGTATCCATTCTAAATCAAGGCCTTAATCTCTTTTTGTAACATCTGATAATCCTCAATACTATACCTCAAAGATCAATAGTAAAATTAGTATTTAGATTGATCACCTCTTTTCAGATTTTGGTCTGGCTCAAGTCACTTCAAGGACCTCTCATTCCGTTTCTATATCAGAATATTTATTCGAGTGTCATTCAGTGAGATAAGGTTAAATGGCTTATACTCTTTATATTCTCCCAACTTAGTTCTCTATTACTTTCTATGATCTCCAATGGACAAATTCTCACCATTTCGCTTCTTTCCTTTGTTCAACATCGGTTGATATCCATACTATGAGCATTTCACTCGCTTTGCTTCATTGACTTCATCAGTTGTAATGTATGCTCAAGTGATAGTCTTTACCTCCAAATAATTTTTGACTCCTGTTGAACTAAATATTTGAAGAAATTTCCTAATTGTATTATGGCCATGAAAGTATTCAATTTTATCTCGTTAGTGAGTTTGATGTGCCCCTAACCTCAACATTGAATCTGATAAAAAAATGTTTCAAACTTTCGTTAAAACCCTATCGAATATTGTTGAGATGCTAAGGTTGCATCTCGCCCTTCAGTTGAAGGTGAATTATGATAGGAACTTATAACGACCAGAGCTCGAGTCTTCGAATTCGGCCAAGACTGTCCAAGCAAAAATCTCAAATTATTCGAAGTCATCAATTACACGTCATAAATTATAACTTCGATCAACTAAATGAACTCAAAATCATTACATTACTAACAATTGTAACACCATAAATGATCATCATAATTATATCATTAAATAAATATCTATAATGCTAATAATAAATTACTAAAAATAGGAATAGTATCGATATCTAAAATGTCAAATCCTTATAAATAAATATCCGATAAATGTCTAAAA